>LPNX010658642.1:610237-817127 GCA_001517045.1 Pseudotsuga menziesii | reverse complement strand
GATTCGTAGGTCCAGAGTCTCGCTTGTTCTTTTGTCGAAATTTCTCCTCGATTTTAACAGCATACCGATAGGCGGATCCAAGTGAAGAGATGTCGAGGAAGTCCATATCAGTTCAGATGTACCGATGTAGACCATTGCGATATTTCAGGATTAGGTGCCGCTCGGAGTCTTTGATACTCAGCTTTGTCCGCAGAGTATGAAATTTGTTGGTGTACTCCGACACCGTCTGGTCCCGTTCTTGACACAGAATGGTCCATTTTGTGTACTGGTCATCATAGTTTCCCACAGGGTAATACTGTTCCTTGACGGCATCTATGAAAGAGGCCCAAGTGGGAATTGTTTCAAACATTTCAGACTCATCTGATAAGTTTTGCTCACAATAAGTACCCCATCAATTTTGGACATGGGGGGCTGCCTTAAGGAGGGCAAAGGTGATCTTTTCTCTGTCGAAAAAATTGTGGACAGAGAAATACCCTTCTAGAACATTCAACCAAGTATCCAGGGCATCTGCATCAATAAAACCTTCAAATAAAGGAATATCAAAGTTAACTTGTACCTTGAAGGGAGTTGCATCCCTGAATCGGCTGCTTGTTGAAGATGCACTTGCCATTGCCGGCATTCGCTGAAGGATTTGGGAGAAACTGTCCATCATCTTGTTCCTCTGTCACTCGAGGGCTTACTCGAGCAACGACTTGATAGGACCTCCTGCTCCGTCGTCTCTCTTTTCTTCCGCCATGGGAGGTCGTTTGGGACGGCGAGAATGATCAAGTGAAACTAGTTCGAGACCAAATTCTCTGTATTCGGACCTCATCGGGGACATGCGCCGAGAAACAAACAAAGAGCAGATTGCTCTGATACCACTGATCCGGATTTATGCGTGAACGAAATGAAAGAACATATACAGAATCATAATAACAGACATTTTGCAAAGATAACAGAGATACAGTAAACACATATTCTATTAAATGGCGGAAATAGAACAGACTGTAATACAATTGCTAGAATGGTGGTAGCTATCTCTGAGAAGAGATGTGGCCGCTACGCTCATTCGTGCCAAGCTGAATACAAAATGAGGCCAAAGGGGCCTATTTATTACAAAAATGAGGTGAGAACCCCAAAAGTCCCAAAACGTAACCCTAGAAGATGAACCGTCATAAAGTTTGCGGCCCCACGGTGGTAAGTTGAACAGTCAACTTCCCGAGGTCATAACTTTTGCATACGATCTCCGATTTGGGCGTTCGAGAACTCGTTGGAAATGTCGGTCTAAGATTTACAACTTTTGGTCGGGGAAAATGCATGCTGATGGCCAAAAAACGTCGTTTAAGGCCTCAAAACGGCCCCGGAAGTTTAGGACTCGAAAAACTGCCGAAAAATAACTAGGAAACTGCCACAATGAACAATTGTTTTGAGCCAGTGGAATAGGTGGGTGGCCACCGATCTCCGTCTGGATCACATACTTTCTTATCAGTTGCTTCTGCATAACTGGGAGGTTACACATCAATGATGTCACATAACAATTTTACATAACTGGAATATGGTCATAGTCTCTTGCTTTCTCTAGAAGACCCATCTGGTGCACCATACTTTTATGCATCTTGAATAATTTCTTGGTCCCATGTTGGTCTTCTCTTATGAGCAATCATCTCTCGAGGTGGATCTACTTGTCTCCATGGTTCTACAATATCATGGTCCTCTGGAACATGCTCTTATGGAACCCCATCATCTGCACCTCTCTTGCAACTCTAGGAGACATAGTATCTTCATCATGTACCTCATATGAATGAGTATGCCTCGATTTGCTAAAGGTTGCATCCTCATTGATGGTGACATATATGCTAATATCAATATGTATGTAACCATGGATATAGAATCGATATGCCTTCGATGTCTCACTATATCCAACAAATATCCACTTCTTGTCTGAGGGATACAACTTCGATCTTTTCTCCTTGGGAACATGCACATACACTGGACAACCAAATATCTTAAGCTGGCTGACTTTTGTCTTTTCTCATGTAAACATAAGTGCACATTAAGGAGTTCTATTATGCACATGTATAACAATTCTAGATGCCTCTTCCCATAGATGTAATAATAAATCTTGATCTTGGTACATAGCCTTCATTGTCTTCATAATGGGCCCGATAGAAATGTCCACAAGGGTTAACAGATATTAATTTAAACAATTATCAACAAAAAATATATGTGCTATAATAAGACAACAATTTAAATAAACAACACTTGTTTCATAAAACATTAAATACTTATGTTTGCATGTTAGGTTGAATCCCTCTTGATCTCTGCTTACTTCAAAGAGTATCTTTCTGTATCAGTCCACACACATATGAATGTACTATGTCCAATATTCCTTTGGATTTACTATCGCTGCTTGGAAACAGGTTCTTCACATTCTTTCCTTGTGCACATATGTTGCATATGGCATCATGCTCTACTCAGATCTCTAGAAAACGTGTTCCCACCTTGCTCACAATTGGAAATGCTTTGTAATTCAAATGAGCAAGTCTTCTATGCCATAGTTCACTTGGATTCATGGTACTGTGTACTAGTGTTGAATCTAAGTGTCCCTTCAATTTGTATATTCCTCCTTCTTCAACACTAATCACGACTGCGACATCAATGGTATTTCCTTTTGTCCACATGAGAAATTATCCACCAACGAAATAAACTTTGAATCCCTTCTTATCTAATTCTAAAATGAATAGGAGGTTATTATTTAAACCAGGTACATATAGCTCTTCCTTCATCTTCATGGGATTTCTGGAATCCAACTTGTAGGAGGATTCTCCTACCCCTTTAATGGGATATTTATAACCATCTCCAAGATTCACTTTGTGAGGTGAATACTTTTGAATCAAATTTGATAGGGAATCCTTGTAACCAGTCATGTGCTTAGAAGCACTATTATAAACAAGCCACGTGTCACTTCCATGAGTGACAGTACCTGTAAGAGAAGATCTTAACAGATATTCATATTCTTATTCACTTGAATAATATTCTCTTTCTTTCTTATGAGCAGTTTTATCATCTTCTGGAACATGAGCATGATGTCTTTTATTCCTTCCTTTTCTGATATGATCTCTTATTTGAGGACAATTTCTTGCAATCTGTTCGGTCTTTTGGCAGTCGTAGCATTTGAAATTTGAGTAATCCCTTTGTGTCCTTTGAGACTTCTAAAAATTTGGAGACTTCTTTGAAGGATGAAATTATTTTCTTCTCTTTTCTTTCTTTTTATGAGTTTCTAGTGCTTGATCTTCATCATTACCCAAATTTTCTTCTCTTTCTACTTGTCAAGCTTCTTTCTGAGTGCATTCTTCCCATAACTTGCTAAACTTTATTAGCTTCCTTATGGAACATACTCCTTGAATAAATTATTCCCATGACTTGGGAGACCATTCAATGTTGTCATCACTATTTTAGCTTCTTCCACTGTGTCTCCAATGGCTTCAAGATGTTCTTTGAATTGGGATACTCTTGTGAAGTAGGATTGAATTGTTTTTTAGTTATGCATCTTCACATTCTTGAGTTCTGTTCTCAATGTCAACTTCCAATTGATATTCTTTCCTTCATACAATCTGGTTAAAGCATAAAACATTTTCTTTGGATTCTTGTAAGATGAGACATGAGGGATCAAATGATTCTTGATGGAATCTACTATTATTTTCTCGAGCCTTAACTGTATTCTTCTTGTGCTTTGCCTTAGATTAATATCCCTTTGGCTCTGCAACCTATTCTTCAACATATTTTTCCAATTCATTTTCTTCTAGGATGAGGAGCATCCTATACTTCCATGCTCTAAAGTTATCATCTCCTTCAAGCTTCTCATCAATCTTGGTGTTGTTTGTCATCTTGTCAAATTTGGTTCTGGAAACCCTAGCAGGAGGAGGGTCAAAAATGAAAGTTCTTCAATGGAGGATCCAATCCACTGGAAATATGTGACCTCCCAAGGTGAGTTTATTGAGCCTTATTTTCACTCATATATGTGGATAGAACAGGAAAAAACTGGAAACCCTAGTTTTCTCGATTCAAAAGAAACTAGGTCAAAAATGAAAATTCTCATATTTGAATTCTACCTCCGTAAAAAGATGTACCCTCCAAGGGTGATTTTAATGATGCTAAGGTTGAGGATGCTTGATCTGTGGATGGAAATGATAGAAGTAAGAATCCCTAATATCTTATGGTTGCAGCTATTACGCTTGTTGCAATGAATTCTTTGAGCACAACTCTGATACTATGTTAGAATTTTGACTTACAAGCAATTATGTTAGAATTTCATTAATTTCATAAGTCACGGCATAATAATTCTATGTGTAAGGATCACTGAAACAAATACATTCAACAATAGACATACAGATAAAAATATTTATCCTGGAAAAACCCTCTAAGGGGGAAATCCCAACATAACTTCTTAGTATAGATTTGTCAACCAAGTACAATGTCAGTGTTAACAAGAAGCTTAGAGCTCTCTTTCAGAAAGATAGAGGAACTCTATATAAAACCTATATCAAGATATAGATGTCTTACAAGTTTTATACAACCCAAAACAATTTTCTTCTTAGCTAGAGCAAACCTTTCCCTTCAACTTGCTTGTTGTGTGTGTATATCCAAATGAGGAGGGCGACCCCTCTATTTATACTTGTTTTCTAGGTGAATTTTCCTCACGGGGATGACTTGTATTTTTGTAAGGGTAAAATACCGTATCATTTTATTTCTTTATCTAACATTACACACTTTACGAATAAAATATAACATCATTCTTTTAGTGTTTTACATGACAAATACAATACAATTATAATATCTTTTGAATCTGCATCTTTTTCAACACACTTGTAAAAAGAAATTCATTCAAATCGATGGTATTTTTGTGTGCAATACAAATCCATTTGATTTTACCATTAATGCAGGCAAGTATGTCAGTATTTATTATGAAAATTTGCCTAAAATGTTCGAAGACGAGTCATTGAAAATTCCATATCCTGTAGAAGTGTTGGATTGTTTAGTAGATGTTTCCATTGGTGTAACATTTTTTTGGGTAAGATCATTTGAATATCATGTAGATGTTATTGGTACAAGACATCATACTCCCAAAGGTGTGAATTTTCATCTACATGAGGTTTTTTTGTACAAAATAAGGATTGTTTATACCAACTGAAATCATCGATGGTGAGTATACATATATCTTTTAATATTTCTTTTTCAAATGATATGTGAACAATTTACTTATATATCTAATGTTATATTATGTTTTGTTGTAGGTATTGTTGATGTACCCCTTCATTACTATGGAAACCTGGTTCTTGCAGTCCCCATAAGTATCTCGGGTGAGACCTCATCTGCCTTGTAGTTGTTGATGAAAGGGGTAAATCCCTTTTGGGACGATATCTTGGGTTTTGTTGGTATGATGTTGTGTGAACCTGGGTTGTGTTAAGATTGTTCCAATAGATGGTTTCATTGTTGAGATCCAAGATCATCATGAAGGGTATATGTTTATGTGGCATCTGTGGAAGCTTGAGATCGAGGAGTGGCTAGATCAACAAACGAAGGAATTTGCTCAAGAAGAAAATCAAGATTTGCGACTAAGTCCTGGACAATGGTTGAGTAAGTATGTCTATTCTGATATCCATCAAATTTTTTTTCAATGAGTTTCCTATTATGTTGAATGAGTAGCTGTCAAGGTTGACATTCCAAAAGACGAATTTCCAAGGGGGTGAACCTGAGAGCTAGACACCTACGTTGATCTGGAAACTAAAGTGTGTGAATAAAAAGGTATCATGAAATGCCAACTATTTATTTGATAGTATTCTAGAGGGATATATCACTGAGTTTGTTTTCGATACTATCAAATTATATAGCAAAGCTGATCGAGAGTTATTTATAGGTTCATGAGGTAGGTATTTGAATTCTTTAAGTTGTGGATTAAGATGTTATTATGTGAAAAGGGGGTCTTGAGAATGAATTCCGATGAGTAAAGCAATTGTACATGAAGGGCATGGGTATCTTCTAGAAGAAGGTATGTGCATAATGTGTGGAATAAGCTGAGATGATACAAGGAGAAGCAAGTGAGCCTGGAGAAGAGTGTCTGCCTGAGGAGTGGGAAGAGATTCTAGTTGAACAAGAGGATGAAGGATAAATATAATTTGACAAGGGATAAGAGGGGATTCGACATAACCTCCATTAATGATCAGGCTGTAAGGTTTGCGAAAAAATACCTGGAAACCAAAGTCTTGAGGAATATGAGTCCAAATAAAGTTACTATGGAAGTTATAGACGTGGTTGAGTAGTGCGTTGTAGGAGTTCAGATGAATTAGGAGGAATTTATGTTGAACGAGCCCTTAGCTGACCATGTCAACTCCTAGGATAAAGTTATCCCATTTAACTATTCTTGGTTGCTCATTCTAATTTATTTTGTGGCTTGGTCGGAGCCACCCAATTAACAGGGGATGGATGTGTCGGTCCCTTTATGTGGAGAAAGGTACACCAATCTTGGTTTTATGAGACAAGGATGTGGCAAATTGAAAATAATTTCAAGTTTTGTATGCATGTTAAAGCACCTCGACAAAATGTTGAGACGATCCCATGGTTGGAGGCTTCTACGGTGGCAATATATTGAAACATCATAAAATTTACAATGGGACCCCAACATATTTACCTTTAGGCGAGGCAAGACCCATAGAGTCAGTGGTTAACGAAACCATTCAAATCAACTAAAGTAGTAGTTTATGCCATTGTTAAAGAATGGCCAATGGAGTGGAAATAACATGTCGCAGATGGTTAGCTTTCCACTGAAATCAAACCTTGACAGGAAGGTACCTCTGGCACACACCATAGTGGGAAAAAATATGAAGGAGCACAGAATCCAGCAAGCTCACATCATGACATCGACCAGGAATCTAGTGCCACCTGCATGGACCCAGACTTGGGGGGGGTGTTAGTAGTATAATCCTCCCTTGTCCAAATTGGTCAATCATGTCTAAATTAGGAGTCTTTCATTCTATATTTAGTCACTAGCATCATTGGGTCCACATGGCCTAATTGGGCCACATGTACCAGTTACTAGAGTGTGGGGAACACTAGTTGAGGCTAACTACCACTGACTGCACTTCCATGCATCAGTTTAGGAGCCTCCTAGACCAATCCCTACAATTTAGGAGCCACTAGGAGTGTCGGAACCGACCTCCTTCAGTTGAGTTCAGTTAGTGACTAGTTAAGCCTAGTTAAGAGTCATTTACATTCAGTTAGCGCCAGTCATTGATTGGTTACATGTGGGAAGGTGTAATTCCTCACCTACCACATTCAGTTAGGCTAGTTAACTGATTCTAACTGACTGGTGCATTGATTGAGGCAACTGGGGCTAACTAGTTGAGCTTCGATAATGATTTAGACATGTCCAGTTATCCATGTAGTAAGGTAGAGTCAATAAATTCGAATTCCTCTCTCATGCATTCAAATTGACTGGTTATTAATACCAGTGCATTAAATTGTAATTAATTATCCAATTACTTTTTATTAATGAAAGCATTCAAAGTTGCAAGCCATTTTTGCATTGTTTCATTCTTCAATTTCTGAGTAAAATTGTCTGATCTATATTGTGAGTTGTGTGTTGATCAATAGATCTATGTGCTCAATTTAATATGGTATCAGAGCCTCGGTAGGACAAGGCACTTCTCCTTTCTATAGATCTCATGCTGGATCAAATTTTCTTTTTGAGCAAAATTGCTCCTTCCAGCTCTACATTAGAAGCGGAAAGTTTACCACATAAATCCTAAGAAAAGGAATTGTTGATCAAGATTGCTTGATTAACTAAGCTGTGCATGATGAAAACTTAAAAAGTGCAGGCTTTCTGACCGAGGCTTGGATTCATCAGTTCTCTTCTCACCCCATTCACAAGCTATTCAGAATGGAAGTTGAAGATGATTGCATATCTCAAGAGACAAGATCTCTATGAGGTGTCTATTGTAATTGGTAAAGAGTCTTATGATAATGAGAATAACTAGCTAAATGATGATGATGTAGCCTTTGGAGCAATAGGTCTGCCCCTTTCTCCCAGCTTGCACTACCTCACTAAATATGTTGAATACCCAAAGGATCTCTGGACAAAATTGGGCATAAACTTTGGAAAGCATAGTGAGGATCATAATATCACTTTGGAGAGCACACCCAACGCCAAAATAGTTCTTGATCCAAAATTATCAGTATCTACTCTCTCTGTTGAAGTTGTTCAAGATGAAGAAGTACCTGAATCTTCTACACAGTCAATTCAAATTGAAGAAAGTCTCCTTGTGGTGACTCCTGCTCCTGATGCTCCGGAAGTTTGTGAGATCTCTGATATGTCATCTTCCCATATGGATGATAAAGAAGAATACATTCGAATCTATGATATTGAAGAAAAAAACTGTTGCACTTCTATGCAAATATTTTCCAGTGATTCTCCATTAAATTATGTGCAAAATTTGTCAGTGATTGCTTCCGAAAGTGAAGAGGAATTTGATTTATCTCCCTCTAATGTTGCTGGTGGTGTGCAGATAAGTAATACCTTGGATATTTTGGAAAAAATATCATATTTTAGGAGTGATCCATTCGCTCTCCTTGATCTATATATTCTAGCAAATTCCTACAGGATTGCATGCACCAATATTCAAAATTTTGAAAAAGGAGAAAACTGTGCATCTACCGTCTCGGTGGACCATACTTTTGGATCTGATATCAAAATATATTGGATATGATATGATTTTATCTGATCTGATATTACTTGGTTCAATATTTCAGGCTCATGAGCTTTCAATACTGCTTGTAGTTGTTCTCATCAATTTTGGTGTGAAGAAACAAGTACCGCAAGTCTCCTTCAAAATTGTTGTTAGGGATTTGATTTCATTCCACACTTTTGGATATGATATGAACTTATTTGGATCTGATGTGATCTTATTTGGATCTGCTCTAATATTATTTGGTTCAAATTTTAGATTCCAAGAGCTTTCAGTCATGCTTTTATCTACTCTCACCAATCTCGGTGTGAAAAATCAAGTACCGCAAGTCTTCTTCAAATTTGCTGATGGGGATTTGGTGTTAGTTCCCTCTTACGAGGTTGATGATATTTTATTTTGTGAATGATTAGTTATTGATGAAGCTATATCAGATTATGGATCTCAAGCATTCACTGTCCAGAGTCCTAGGGCTTCTCTACCTTTGATCACATGCTCATCTCCTCACAGAACTAGTAAAGAGGAAGACATTATGCATCCACCTAGACACTTGCTCCTAACACTTGGGGCTGATTTTACCACTCACGGTGTGTTTTTCAAGGCTGAAACATATCATTTTCTTGAGTGTTATTCACATGGTTTGAATCCTCAAGCACCTTTTCTCTCTTATCATTTGATTTAAGTTGCTCTACATGGGTCCAGTTTTCATCCAACAACTGTCTATAGTTCTGATTTAGTTGAGAATATTATTCTTCTTACAAAGAGGAAGATTCCTCCAGACATAATGATGGATAATTTCACATGCCAAGCCCCATGATACCTATGCAAAGAAGAACCATATTGATCTTGATTCTATCTGCTTAGTTTGAGGAGGTTTTTTTTCCCATGTGGTTTTTTCCCGGTTCCTTGTATTAAGCAGTTACTTTGCTTTAGCTGTAAAGGGTGACCTATGGTATTAGTTACCAAGGCCCACAAATTTACCAAGATGGCATTCAGGGGGGGTGTTAGGATTATAATCCTTCCTTGTCCAATTTGGTCAATCATGTCTAAATTAGGAGTCTTTCAGTGTATATTTAGTCACTAGCATCATTGGGTCCACATGGCCTAATTGGGCCATATGTACCAGTTACTAGAGTGTGGGGAACACTAGTTGAGGCTAAATGCCACTGAATGCACTTGCATGCATTAGTTTAGGATCCTCCTAGACCAATCCCTACAATTTAGGATCCACTAGGAGTGTCGGAGCCAACCTCCTTCAGTTGAGTTCAGTTAGTGACTAGTTAAGCCTAGTTAGGAGCTAGTTACATTTAGTTACATCTAGTTACGTTCAATTAGCACCAGTCATTAATTGATTGCATGTGGGAAGGTGCAATTCCTCACCTACCACATTTAGTTAGGCTAGTTAACTGATTCCAACTGATTGGTGCACTGATTGAGGCAATTGGGGCTAACTAGTTGAGCTCCGATAATGATTTAGACATGTCCAGTTATCCATGCAATAAGGTAGAGTCACTCAATTCAAATTCCTCTCTCAAGAATTTGAATTGACTGGTTATTAATACCAGTGTATTAAATTGTAATTAATTATCCAAATAATTTTGATTAATGAAAGCATTCACAGTTGCAAGCCATTTTTGCACTGTTTCATTCTTCAATTTCTGAGTAAAATTGTCTGATCTATCTTGTGAGTTGTGTGTTGGTCCACAGATCTATGTGCTCAATTTAATAGGGGGGATGTAAAGTTGTTGGGTTGGCAAAGAAGGGGAAGAAGAATCAGAAAGGTGCCAAGGAAACTACTACGACTAGATTAACCAATGAGTACTTCAACATGCTATTCAACAGGATGGTTGATGTTGCAGAAGAAACTAGGAAGTAGGAAGATGAAAGGAATACAAAGCTATTCGATAGTGTGATTAACCTCCTTCAAACACTATGCAAAGTTGTTAAATAATTTTATATTGCAGTCGCCCTTCTAAAGACTACTAAGCAGTAGGGGTTGAGACACTCTGAGGTTGGACCATTTGAATATCAACCAACAGAAGTTACAAATTCGACGAAGGATTAGAGAGTTTAGATAGTTCCCACAACACAAAACCTTGGAAACAAAGAAATGAATTCCATCATACACAACATGGGTTTCATTGACATGGACATGTCTATTATGTAAATCTTCATGTTACATAACATTCAACGCAAGGCTATGGAAGAAATAAAGGAACAAGAGCAGCCAGTGTATGATAATATGAAACAGTTCAAAATTCAGGCTACTTCTCTGGAAACAGAGTCAATGGAACTATGACAACAAAAAGACCAACTGCGCCAGGACAAGTAGATATTGAAATGTCATCGATGTTTTCTATCACGGTGTCCTAGAAGGTGAAATTGTTCAGGAAATGGTCCCTCAGGACAAAATATTAAAACATGGGGAAGTCACCATTGGATTCCGTAAAAAATTAGAAGTGCCAGAAGATAAATTAGTTCCCAACACGCCTCCTAAAGTAATTGAACAACGACAAAATCAAGTTCAGGAGGTAGTTCAAGAAATTTAGCAAGCAAAGAATTATTGTGTTGTGGTATATGAGGAGTTTTCTCAATATTATGGATCCTTGTTGGAGGATGCATAGCTGCAAGACATTACAACTAAACTTACAACAACTCAAGAAAATATGGATAATCTGTGGAGTTCGCTCAAGACTCTGCCACCAATCGAGAGGATGACAAAGGCTACCAAAAATACAGTGTTGCAACAACATATTAACAAGTTGAGGGTGTAACGACAAAAAAGGTCGGAGCGAGTCGAAGAGTTACAGACATAGGCTAAGTGGGCCTCTAAGGCTATTGGCCCAAACTATCTAAAAATTAATCAAGTCGTGTCAGTTGTTGTGGTGTGCAATTTAGAGCACATCACTTATGAGGTTAGTAAGTTGAAAGAAGATGCGTACAGACGGGTGGAAGAGGTAAATAAAGTCTTGGAAAGACTTTCAATTGAATTTCATCATGTCAGTATCTTCATTGTAAAGTGGCTTGGGACGAGCCACATGTGAGTGTTAGGGTTCTTTTGGACCTAGGTAAATTTTGGGATATTTTCAGTACGAGTTTTGAGAAACCAGTCAAAGTGTGAATGGGTTGCGAGGAAGTGATCAACTGAAGCGGTCACCTCTAAAGTATCAGCTGAGAATTAAGGAAAACCAACTATTTTGACGAAGTCCAACTAAAAGGTTGGTTATACGGGTAGGAATTTTGTCCACTTACATTTATGGAATCGGGTAGTGGGAATGGGTTTAAAAACAGTCAAACCGAGCCTATAAATATGTAATGGGTTGGGATTTTTGGTGTTGGCCAAGTTTTGAGAAGAAAATAGACTTTTTGTGGCTATTGAAAAAGGTATGTACAATTTTTTCAAAGTATAAGTTGAGCTAGAGTCATAAGTATGAATATCGATCTATAGGTTGTGTGCACATATATATTGGAATGGAGTTTTGAGGAGTTTCCTATAGACTATGTGCGCACATTTATTCACTCGAACTGTGACTCTTTCATAATAACGAGCACTTTTGTGGTTTTTCCCATCTTGGGTTTCCACATTAAAATTATGGTGTCTATTGTGCATGATGTGTGTGTTGAATTGTTATTTTCTTATTGATGCATCAATGGATAACTACAAATGTATGGATGGATGAAATGCTAATTGAATGAATGTTCTATTGGGAATTTAATGAAATGTCATAGATGAATCTCAGAATCTATGTCATAGTTTATGATCTGTATTGTATCACAAAGTTCCCCTTAATTACTGCAGAAATATGGTTCCTGCAGTCCCCATAGGTACCTTGCGTGAGACCTCATATGCCTTGTAGGTGTTGTTGAAAGGGACAAATCCCTTTCGAGTAGGTATCTTGGGTTTTGTTGGTATGATGTGTGAAACTGGGTTGTGTTAATATTGTGCCAACAACAAGGACTTTAAAGGGATAAAAAAAAATTCGTTTTATTGCTATAAATGATGTTAAGAACACAACTTTTCAACTTCTTGTAACAAAAGGTGAAGATGAAGTTGTGACTCCTAGACTAGTTCAGAATATGGGACACACAATACATTTCCATCACATCTTGGAGTATACGACAGCCTAATTGAATACATCTTAATAATATTCATCTTCTTTCCTACAAATTTTTCAATCACATAAGGTCTCAGAACATTATAGGCAGTGCATCTTATGTGGAAATTCCTTATTCAAATGAAATTTTCATGGTTACTTTCGAACTAATTCAAATGCATTATGCACCTTCCGGGATTGTAAAGAAGAATAATTTACTAGAGTTCATCATAGAAGGCTATGGGAATCTTAAAGATATTGTTTTCTATACCTGGGAAACTTTCCCTCATAGATATCAACCAACTTCATGCTCAAGTGATCAGACTCAACCTCCTGGTAAATGGAAAGTGGGACCAACATTTAGATTTCAATTGTTGTATTAGCCTACATCCTCGTGTGCAAGTACACTTTTCATGGTATTCACACCAATGGGATCCTGTCCATCATTGTTATGGATTAGGGATGAGGACTAGTGTACCCCATTTGGATTTGTAAACATTATACTTTTCATTAATATATTTTTATACTGTTTGCAATAATATATATGGAAAATTCTATAATTGAATATATATAATTATTTATTTGTTGCATTATGTTTTTTCCCACTGAAAATAAATCATACTTTTATTTCATATGAGTATAAAATTACTTTTTTCATATATATGACAAGCATATATTCTGGATACATAAGATGAAATTCTGAGCATTGATTTCTCTTTTGAATTTACATTCTCAGAGATATTCCCAAAATATGGATTATGGTTGTATAGATATCAATGTAACTTATCCTTAGGTCCCATCATATTGTTGCTGCAAAATATATTTTTTAATAGAAACTAAGAAGGTTTTTTATAAAACAGGTTGTGTACAGCCATTCATTACAGAAAATAAAGCGGGAACAAAGAGTTCTTGCAGTTCAAAAATGCTGCATACAAAACTGAACCAAAGAGATGACCAAAAAACTCCACAGAGGGAGTTTGCAAAACAACTAGTGCCCGGGGTAGTGTATAACCTTATAAACTGATTGCAAAGCAAAAGACAGTAAAACATATTAACATTTTTAAGAGAGTATCGATTAAGGATTGTCTCTGAGCGTCATGGGCTGAACCACTAATTCCTCCTCCATGGGGTGCATTGTAGCTGCAAGGGATTCGTTCACCTTGCTACATTGGTTCATATTGATCATGCATTGGAGATCTTCCTGAATTTTATCGACCTTACCCATCATCTCCCTGAGGTTGCTCTTCTTGTACTCGATCCTTGCATCATGATTGTTGATTTGTAGAGATGTATAACTTACCACTTCCCCCATGCTCTTGACCTCCTGTGTTATTTCCTTATTATCCATTATGCCTATCACCATCATCTCGTAGAGATGCCTGAGATTCTTCTTTACGTCCATAATTCCCGCGTTTTTGTTAGCCTGAGACATGCTGCCATTTCCTGGAGAAATATCGATACGGGCGAAGTTGCTATGCAGAGCACGGACTGAACCTGCTATCACACAAGCCTGATTCTTGGCAAAGAGGCCACTAAGGATATACTTTAGCACTTTAAGCTCCTACTAGAGGGAGGCACCCTCCTTGCTTCGACAGGATAAAGTGCCCACTGCACCTTCCTTCCACCCTGAACAGTGACAGCCCAAAATTGTGTTTTTCTCAACAATGAGGGACTAAGCTTTGGATGGGAGACTAGGGCCAGAATCAATACTTGCAAACCACAATGAAGAGCCTGTAAAGGTGCTACAAGAGCAAGAGGAGAAGGCTGCGAGGGAGATCCTTTCCTTCACAAAAGTCCTGGTGAGAGGGAGAGCTTCCCACGGAATTTCCTGCAACCACCCTTCGTCTACACCTGCTATGACATCCAAGAGAATGCAATCCGGAGGAATCACATGATGGACAGAGCCGAGAGAAGGAGAGAAATGATATTGCAGGAAGCTTTGAGGAGAAGACATAGTGAGATGAGCGATAAGACTTGGAGCGTGCGAGGGGAGGGGGCAATTAACCCGGGGGAGGTGAGCCATAAATCCTACATTGTTTGAGAGAGGATGCAGGCTGAGAGAGATCCACGCGGCGGAGGTATGTATGTTGGCAGGACAACACATTAAGTGAGAAGACCCTTCAGGAAGGAGCACGAGGTGGGAGCCAGCTGTGGGAGGATGGCACGAGGCGGTGTGATGAAGAAGAAGGGTGAAGGGAGGGATAAGGGAGAGGGTTAAGGAAAGATCTAGGGAAAGAAATAAGGAGAAGATGGAGGGAAAAGGGGAGGGGGAGAAGGAAGGAAAAGAGGTGGAGGGATAAGGTGAATGGAGGGGGAGTTCTTCTAGAAAACCTTTAGGGGAAATAAGAGACACTTCAAGGAGTGGAGAGAGGGAAGACCACTTGCCTTGAGAGAGGAAAGAGTAAGTCTAACAAACCATTAGGGAATGAATTTGGTGTAAGGATATTTTCCATTAAGACTGAAATGACCTTGAGGTAGGGAGGCCCCCATGTTTTCCAAGGCATTCGTTGTTGAGTTATTGTTACGAAGAATGTGGAATAGCTCATAGGATTTAGACATGAGTGGCTTAGCTTTATCATACAGACGACGAAAATTAATTGAACCGGAGGTGTAACCATTAATCATCTTGAAAATAACATGCCGAGAGTCTCCAAAGATCGTTATCTTGTGAAGGTCTTTACTGACTAAGGATTGTTGTCCCTGTAGGAGCACCAACCACTTAGCCTCGTTGTTGGTCCTGTGTCCAAGGCCGCAAGCGAAGGTTTGTTCAACATGTCCTCTGGGATCCAAGAGGATCCCCCCCGCACCTGCCACCCCTGGATTGCCTTTCAAGGCACCATCAAAGAAAAAGGCATAAGAGTTTCTCTCCCTGAGCCAGGATTTGAATTCACTGCTGGTTAATCTTATCTCCCAAGGAAGGGCTCTACAAGGTTGGGCTGCAGTATTTTTAGAGATTTTGAACTGAAGGGAACTCGCTTCCTTTATGTAATTTTTGCACCAAGATGAATAAGGCTCGGGGATGCGTTCCTTGTAAGGGAAGCTGATGTTGTTCGAGGCAAACTTCTTTGCTATCATTCCTATCGCTTTGGAGGCTATACAAGCTGGAACAACTTTCTGATCTTTAAAAATGGACTTATTCCTAGCGAGCCACAATTGCCAGCAGAGGTTCTTGGGGATAGAGGCCCAAAGATGACTCAGGATGGGATTTTTGAAGAGGGAGCTGGGAAAGAGCTTGGGCCAGTCCTTAAGAAGTTGAGCTACAGAGTCTGGAGGATTTAGAACTAGGCCCGGGGGAAGAACACGCTGCCAGAATTTTAGAGAGATTTTGCACTGAAGAAATATGTGGCTTGTGGTTTCTTCGTCCATGTTGCACAAAGCACATCGAGAAGGACCAACTATGCCTCTTTTCCTGATATTTTCCGTTGTTAAAAGCTTATTATGCATTAGGATCCATGTGAAGATATTTACCTTAGGAATGCTATCTGGGTGCCAAACCTTCTTCTAGAGTCGATATGATGCAGCCGACTCCAAGGACAGTCTCTTATATCCTTCTTTGATAGTGTACTGTCTTGTGTTTCCCCATCCGATGCGATCCCTTGCTGCAATTAACGATGGGGACAGGCCGTGAAGAGATGAGAGAAAAATGGCAGCAGCATCAGCCAGATGAGATGGAGGATGTAGCTCCTTCCAGTCAATCCAATATCCCATCGTGTCCCACTAAGAGAGATAAAAAAGAGTGAGAAACCCTTGTTCGCTAGCCCAATCAGCAAGAGGAGTCAGGCCTAGAAGCGAGGAGCGGGAAAGATGTCCAAGAATGCTACAGTTCCCGGTGTTGATTTTTTCCCCATTCCCTGGGATCCAATAGTAGTCTGTATGAATTGTGTTGAAAGAAGCTTTGCATAGCTGCCAAAGAGAAGTCCCTTTACCCATCCAAGCACTGTCCAACATTTTTGATCTGGGCCTTCTGATATATTTTTTCCTGATTACTTCCTTCCACCAATCTTTCCTTCCTGTGACCAACCTCCATATCAACTTAGCTCCCAAGGCTTTATTCATTTTCTCAGGGTCCTTGATGCCTAGCCCACCTTGGTTTTTTGCTCTTTTGACCGTGTCACACTTTACTAGGTGGAATTTTTTTGTCTAAACCTTTCCTCCTTGCCATAATTTTTTTTTATTATTTCTTACAAATGTTGTTGATAACACTTTTGGGAGCGAGGACCATCGAGCTAGCATAAATTGGGTAGGAGGAGAGGATGGACTAAATGAGAACCGTCTTCCCTGCAAGGTGTAGCCATTTCGATCCCAGGTTTTGTATCTTGGTTTTGATTTTTTGGATCATCGGGGCCCACATGGAAGAGACAAAGGACTTTTTGACTATGGGGATGCCCAAGTAGGTGAAGTGAGTCCAGCTAGGATTGGATTTTATTTGCATAATTTGAGATATGCTGCGGAGAGTCGCAGCATTGCAATTCCACCCATATAACTGACATTTATTCAAATTTTTTGAACTTCCAGAGGAGCGGAGAAAAAGGTCAAGGGGGCTAAGGAAGTTTCTATCTATTTGTGTGGATGATATCCCTAGCAGAATTATGTCATCAGCGAACAGAGCATGGTTGATGGGGAGAACTCCATTCCTAAAGGAAAGACCCAGAAGAGATCCTTCTGATTGAAGTCTGAGTAATCTTCTGCTGAGGGAGTCAGCAACCAAAATATAGGGGAAAGAGGAGAGTGGACATCCTTGGAGGCTTTGAAGAACTCAGAGGGTCTGCCATTGATTAGAGGAGCTATCCACGAAGAGTTTATACAGGCTTGAACTTGATTGATGAAGATAGGTGGAAAGCCAAACTTCTTCAGGACCAGAAGGATAAAGGAGTGTCTCAACCTATCAAAGGCATTGGCCAAGTCCATCTTGATGGCCATTCCAGGTTCACCCCTTTTACAACTAGAGTGAATCACCTCCTGAACCATTAGGATGTTGTCGCTAATTTGTTTGCCCGAGATGAATCCTCCTTGATTTGGGGAGATCAGAGAGTGAATGATTGGCTTGAGTCTCATGGATAAAAATTTAGAAAAGATTTTGTAGGAGGGGTTGCAGAGAGAGATGGGTTAGAATTTTTTGATGGAGGTGGGGTTTGGCTCTTTAGGGATCAATGCCAGGAAGGTGGAGTTGGTGGCTCCTCCCATATTACCTTTTTCCATCCAGGAGATGAGACGCATCAGATCTTTTTTTATAAGGGACCAGAAGGTTTTGTAGAAGAAGATTGGGAATCCATCTAGGCCTGGGGCTTTATCCGAATGAAGAGACCATATAGCTTTCTTGACTTCTTCTTTCGAAATGGGGGATTCAAGCCTGAGTCTTTCCTCTGGACTGATAAGGGCTGGGATATCTAAGACCATTTCTTCCATACAATTTTGGGACACTTGCTCCTCATCATTATACAAATGCTCAAAGAAGATCCTTACCTCCAAACTGATTGTCACTTGACCTGTGATCACTGTGTCGTCCTCATTTTTTAGTTCTCGCAGAGTGTTCCATCGCTGCCTATCCCTACATTGATTTTGGAAGAATTTAGTGTTCTGATCACCCCCTTTGAGCCATAGGATGCATGACCGGAGCCTCCATCCCTCCTCCTCTTGCCTTAGAATTTTCTGCAGGCTTGTTTCCAGCTCTATCTCTTTGACAAGATGCTCCTTGGTGATCTCACTTTCTTCCATTTCCGCTTGAAGAGCTTCCATGTTATTTATGATTTCACCATTCTGCTGTGAGGGCTCCTGATAATGATCTTTTGCCCAGGATTTGAGGGCTACTTTTACCCTTCTTATTTTCTGCTCCCAAGAGTATGCTAGAGAACCAGGGATGAAACAACGCCATGCACTAGAGATGATTTCTTCAACTCCTTCAGCCTCAAGCCAAAGACAATTGAAGCGGAAAGGGAGGGGCCCTAGGTTTTCCAGAGGTGCGAAAAAAAAGAAAAATAGGCTTATGATCCGAAATAGCTGTGCACAACAGTTTGGTTTCAGGGTAAGAGTTGAGGAGATGAGTATTGACCAGGAAGCGGTCCAGTCTGGTAGTGATATGGTCGGGTCTGATTCATTTGTTGCTCCATGTGTAGATGTCATTTTTCGGTTTGATGTCCGTAAGACCCCACTTAGATATAAGATCTTCCAACCTTTCCCCAAAAGGGTCCCTGACCTTAGTTTCACCTATGCATTCATCCATGGAGATAGTTACATTGAAATCCCCAGCAATGAAGCAAGGGAGGAGCAATTTTCCTTCACATTGTTCTTCGAGAGAGGTCCAAAAGCTGTCTTTCTGAGCGTGAATGGTTGGGCCATAGACATTCCCGATCTAGATCTTTTCTTTTTTTTCTTTTTTTTCTAGCTTTATGAGAAGCCAGTTTTTATTTTCGATGGAAGAGAGCATGCCAAATTTTTCAGAATCCCTCCAGCATAGGAGACCTCCGGAGGCTCCATTGGCGTTAGTGGCTAATCCAGAGCCTTTTGGCCAGAAAATTTAAAGGGTTGCAAGGCTGTCTTCAGCTACTTTTTTTGTCTCTTGGATGAGAAGAATTGAGGCAGATTCCATTGATTTAAATCTCTTGATAACTTCTATCTTCTGAGAACCTCCTAACCCTCTGCAATTCCAGGAGACCACTTTCATTATTTCTTGAGTTGTCTAAGATCCTTTTCCTTCTCCTTTTTTTTCCTCTTCTACACTGATTAAATACTTGCTTGCTTGCGAAGTTTTGACTAGAAAGTCTAGATTAGATTGCTTTCTTGCTGCCTTCTCCCTTGCTACTTCCTGTTCCCTTATGGCTTTGTTGGACTTTCTTCCTTTTCTAGAGAGAGGTTCTTGTTCTTCTGTAGAAGTATCTGTGACTTCTTCTCAACATGGTTTTGCCATAGATCTTGTGACTGATCCTTCAGAGTTTGCTACAGCTTCCTTCCTTTCCTAAGTTTGTGCCATATCCTCTTCCTGAACTTCCTTCTCCTTTTGTGATGGGACCACTACAGGTGTTTCCCCGATGATGAGCTTCTTCATGATTTTCCTCTTAGGTTTCGATTTCTTATGTCTCAGCTTGCAGGACCTCAAACCGATTTCCAGGGGCACTCTTTGGCGGGATGTGCAGCTGCTTGAGGGACTTTGTTGTCTTCTTCCCGCTTGCAACATTCCATCCCTCATCTTGCGGGCTATCCGAAATGGGTTTCTCTGGTTTCTTCGGACATGATTTAGCAAAATGTCCATACTCATGGCAGTATTTGCATTTGAACGGAATTTGTTCATAATCCACAGTTTGCAGATGATTCCATCCATCTATGGAGAGAATGATGGATTTTGACAGGCCCTTTTCAAGATCAACCTCAACGCAGATTCGGGCACATGAGAACATTGGGGCTTTTGGCTTAGATTTGTCCATGTATTTCCCCAACGTATTCCCTATTGCTCAAAAATCCTCGTCGTTCCAGTAGTGGAGGGGGAGGTGGGGAAGCTTTACCCAGACTGGAACCGCCTTTGGGATATCCTTTTTTGGGTTGAATGACAGATCCCATTTATTCAAATACATGCCTCTTGGACCCATGAAATAAGGGCCATTCCTGAAGATAAGGTCACGATCCTCCTTCTTTTTGAAAATGAAAGCGAAGTAGCCTTTTCCACAGAAAATATGCTGGACTTCCCCCTGGATTAGGGTTCTCCAATTTTTATTAAGCCAGGCCTCCACTGAGCATGGGGATGGCCAGAGCCCAGTGAACAAGCCAATGAGACCTTTCTTAGAGAGGGCAACTGCTTTATGCTTCGAGGTGGCAGAGCTGAGCTTTACTTCAGGGATGTTAGCGCGCTGACAAAGCGAGAAGAGAAGGGTGATGCCGACGAAGGGGGGGGGGAGGCCACGATATCTTGGAAACGGTCCTCAACGGACACAAGATCAGGGGGATCCATGGACGCAGGGCCTATAGGCCTGCAGAACTGAAAACCCTAGGTGCGCTCAGCTTAGGGTTCGGCTTCACCGATTCGTTCATAAAATCCACGTTGCTGCAAAATATTATTTCTATTCCATCCAACATATCTAACCAAAAATATGGTGCCGCAAAAAATTGTTTATGGACCATCCATCTTCTTCTATATAGTTAAACATGTATGCATGTGATGGAATTAAACTTTGATTTGATTTCCTAAATTTCTTCTAACAAAGGAGAAAGACTAATATGTGTGCATCTTTGTGTTCCCATATTTATTACATTTTGTTATTTCTGTCATAGTATATTTTAATGTTATGTTCAAAATGGTTTTTTTTTCTAAAAAAAAAATATTTATGTATTAAATTTGAAAGTTCAAAACAATAACATACATTTCTAGCTTGTGGGTTACTGAGAATATGCTTATGTACTATCTTTTAACACATCTTAAAGAATTCTTATTATGGTCTTCCATAAGCAACATAACATGCATTATGAGGATCCGCACTTACGGAAAATAGAGTAAAAATTTCGAAAAACAAAAACATTACAACACTTTTACTTTCTTAATATTTGCAGGACAAAGCATATAAATTAAAAATCATTTTTTTTCTTTTTACAGAAAAGGTTGCTTTGCATTTACCAAAAAAAGAGTAGGATACATCCTCACTGATCATTATGCCATTACATCAACAATTCACATAGTTTGGTGATCATACATTGCTTCTAAGGATATTGAAAAACTACAAGATATTTTCATTTTATCATTGCATGTCTACTATTAGAATTACAATCATTCTTACTAGCATAGATCCTATAGAGGCTACTTAACAACAATATAGACTTGTAATGTATTTACAAAATTTGAGAAAAAAAATTCCCAACCATAAAAGTATGTTCCAAAACATCTTGAAAACATCTTTATGATAGTCTTTGTGATTAAAATCTTCAAAATATGATAATTATTTTGCACTATTCTTCATGAAAATACTTGACCAAAAAGTGTCTGGACTGCAACACTCTAGCATGCTTCTTAACATAATTACAAATATTTTTACCAAAAAACTAAAAGGATAAGAGCCATGGCCATTAGAGGCTTGTTTCATTCCCCTCTTTGAGGAGTTCTTTATGTATTTTTTGCTCAGTAGATTCATTTTCATTCATGGAATCTGCTTCCATGTTAGCATTTACAAAAGGTTTATCAATCTCAGGGTACTATTATGATTATCCACTGAAGAACTAATTGTGTCTTCAGCAGGGTCACCATCTTCCTATGGTTCTTTCAAACCATGATTACGCAATATTCCTTTCAACCCTCTAATTTCTTCCTCATACTTCTCGACTTTGACTTTTAGGTGTTCAATCTCCACCTATGCCCTCACCAATTTTGTTCTAGTGTTGATATTATGAACATTCAAAATATGAAACTAATATTGTGAAATATTTATGTTTATTTGAATAATGTCCCTCATATACTTGACAATACATATCATATTCTCTTGAACATTATCTCCCCTCCCTTCATCATTTCAACTAAGTAAGAGCCCTTCTGGGTTTGCCATATCACTCAACTTAGCAATATTTCTACTAGGTTCAACTTTACCCAAATGATTAATGAAATTATTGATCCAACCAAGAGCTATCTCAATACTCTTATAGAAACCAAATTCATTGTAGGAATCAAAATTAAGCTCTACAAAATTTTCTTCCTAGTGAATGAATACTAAATTGCCAACCTAGTTTTCATTAAGTCTAAAACCCTATAAATGACCCATCATCGGAGGAAAACAAAACAGCATTTTGGGAACAATGTAACTAGATTCAATCATGTATATTAACTTTCAATTAATGACCAATTTGCAGATTGTGGTGTGCATTTTACTAAGGCCATTTTTGCAAATTTACACTTCATTTTCTACAAAACACTATGCAAATATATTTTAATTTTGGTTTCTCTTTTTTAAACAACGTGCAAAGTTTGTGAAGCCCAACAAAAATAGATAGATGTAAAATAAGGTGGAAAATGGTAATCCACATCAATTCCAATTAAATCACTCAGAAATACTCGATAATGAGGGTTAGACATGCATTTTACAAAAGTGTGTAAAATTCAGGTCCAGAAAAAAATGTCATCTTGGAAAATTCATTGTGGACAAATGACCCATGATTTTAGGAATTTGAAAAAGGTTCTTGTGAAAAATGAAACTATATTCCAGACTATGGTATTACTTTCAATTAATGAACAATGCAAAGACTATGGCATGCATTTTGCTAATCCCATTTTAGAAAATGTACACTTACTTTTTTACAGAGCATTGTAAGTCTATTTTAATTTTGATTTCTATTTTTTACACAAGGAGCAAAGTTTGTGAAGCAAACAAAAATCAATAGATGTACAATAAGGTTGAAAATAGTAATTCAGACTAGTTCCAATTTAAATCACTCAGAAATACCCACTAGTGAGGGTTGGGCGCCCATTTATCGAAGTGGGTAAAGATGGGTCCAAAATAAAAAATAAAAGATTGCCATCTTGGCATATTGATTTCTAGCAAATGAAACATAATTTTATTAATATGAAAGAGGTTCATGTTAAAAAATAAACTATATTCTGGTATATGCTTATGCTTTCAGTTATTGACCAATGTACATTCTCTTGCATGAATTTTACTAAGCCCATTTTAGCAAATTTACACTTGGATTTTTACACAACACTGCACATCTATTTTTATTTTTATCTTCTTTTTACACAATGTGCAATGTTTGTGAAGCCAAATAATAATAATTAGATGTACAATAAGGTGGAAACTAGTAATACACACCACTTCCAATTTAAATCACTCAGAAAGACCCAATAATGAGGGTTGCACATACATTTTACAAAGGTGTGTAAAGTTGGGTCCAGAAAAGAAAAATTGTCATCTTGGCAAATTCAGGTGTGGTTTTACTTTCAACTTTTGACCAATGTACATACTGTGGCGTACATTTTACTAAGCCCATTTTAGCAAATTTACACTTACTTTTTAACACAACACTGTGTAAATCTATTTTAATTTTGATTTCTCTTTTTGACACAAGTGCAAAGTTTGTGAATCCCAACAAAAGTATATAAATGTGCAACAAGGTTGAAAATAGTAATCCACACCACTTCCAATTTAAATCACTCAGAAAGACCAGAGAATGAGGGTTTTTAGGTATCTGAAATAGGTTCTTGTGAAAAATGCAAGTATCATTGAGACTGCTTATACTTTCAATTAATGACCAATGTAAATACTGTGGCTTGCATTTTTTTTACAGTAACAGTTGTGTTTATATTTCAAAAAAGAGGATGCAAATAAATTGTACATCAGTTAATTACATATGATGCTTAGAGGAAGGAGTTCCATAATGATTTTGGAATTTTACAGTATTCATACTCATTAACATTTGTAGACATGATGACTTCAATTCTACAACAAAAAGGCCAAACTCATCTAAAGAGAGTAACATGAACCAAATTCAACTAAACAGATTTCCTCAAGATCAAATGACTGAGAAATGTATTTGTCGATGATCGTATTTAAAGTTATATCTTCTGAATCATTTGGTTCATATTGTAAGGTACAAGGTTTTTGTAGAACATTTTTTTTTTCAAATTATGTCGTGTTAATGAAAACTACTTCTCTAGAAGAAGAGTACAATGGCAAAGAAAGGACAATATGGTCAGCTTGACGAATTCACATTTGTTGCATATTAAGTAGAGAATTTCAAAGTTTATGTATTGTCTCGACTCTTCTATCATTGTTGGAGTAACAATATTGCCTAATTTTCTTGAAATAATTAGTCATTGTGTGGTCCATTTTTTTCATGTACGAACAGCAGTATGTTGTCGCAACATAGGCATATAAAATGAACTGTGCATCTGTGTTAGCATACCATAATGCTAGAACTTGTTTTGCAAATGCATCGACCCTAGTGTCATAGGGATTGATTTCTTTTCAAAAGTAACACAGGACACAATAAACACCAATGCAAGAGAGTAATGTATTCATCTCTGATACTTTGAGCTTGTGTAGAAAGTTGTCAAAGGAAAAGTTACTAGGATAAGTGTTGTCTTGTAGCAATGAGCAAAGTTCTTTCACTTTCTTTTTGTTTTCTTGTAGCAATGAGCAAAGTTATTTCACTTTCTTTTTGTCTATTGCTATGTTTTCGTCAAGTGGATGCAAAATACTAGTTTTATAAATTAGGGGAAATGGGAGGTTGAATATACAAGCAGAGTTGCATTTTTTTACAATTTCTTAAATGGTGATGTGTTTGGAGTTTTATTAGATCCTCGGACATGATTCTTGAGTCACAAAGGATGTACTTGTTGATTAATGTTGCAATATGAATATCAAAACTTTGTCAATATATAGGTGCATCGTGTATCTAAAGCTAGGCACAAGATAGATTTACATAAAAAGAAGCAACTTAATCTCATTAATTTGTTAAGGAATACATTCACATTAAAGGGATGCAAGTGTAGCATCAAGCACTCATGAAATCACCATCCTCCATGGACAAATACATAGCACTGAGGAAAACACACTACAACTGCTGAATCTTCACACTGCTGGAACAGTAGCTCGCTTGACATGAAGTGAAATGGATTTGATCTTAGAAATATGCAGAAGTACATCAGATTGTATCCCTCTAATTGCACATGAACAAAATCAATAGATCACATAGGGAAGCAATTCATCAATCTCCCTCTACTGGCTACAACACATTGGAAATGGAGCACTATAGCTACTGGAACATTCATATGAGATTCAACCACACCATATTGAATCTCAGACCAAACCTGCAAATAACATGGAAAACCTGAAATAAACCTCAATGAAAAGGACTGAGTGTCCTTCTCCTTGATCCCAGCTGCAATGTTAACTAAACACTCCAACTGGTTATGCTTACAAAGAGGCACATCTCCCTACTGGTGATAAGGGGCACATCTCCCAAGTCTCAAAAAGCTCAGAGCTCTTCAATTTGAAAGCAAAAATGGAAAAAGATGTGAAATTGGGTGGTCAACCTCCTTTTATAAACCTTTGCTAGCGTTTTCTCCTTCCTTCTAGAAATTTCCTTCTTGGAAATTCAAACTATAGGTGGCTTGGATGTTTCTTTGGCAAGTTGAACTAGCACATGACCCACTTACCTCGATGAATTCACCCTCATTGGATAAAATTATTCTCTATACCTTTCTTGAATCCTTTTTCTTTCTTTCCTACTTCTACTAATCTTTCTTGAGCCTTATCTTTCAAAATCAGGAAACTTCTTCACCCTGCTTTTCCTACTTGTGGCTTTTGTTTCTTCTTTTGGTGCTTTCTTTCCAGCTTTTTTTGAGGTGGAAAACCCACATGATTTATCCTTATCCTATGCTCCCTCTTGATCCACCTAGGACATTCACAACTCATAAACATTTATTAGAAATATTAATTATAACAAATTGTGATCCACCATAATTTATTTAATTAAGTAAAGTAACTTTGACCAAAATTTAACTCCCTTGTTAATTAATTTAATTTCTCCACGAGGACCCATGGGAATTGAATGTGTTAGTGGTTTGTCCATGGTGCAACCAAAATGGGGACATAACAATTTCATTTTTCTTTTAATCATTACAACAATTGCCATTGAGTCAGCTAAGTTTCTTGGAAATGCCAATTGTACTGTGTTAAAGTTACTGGGAACATTTATGATTGTGACTCTGAGAGGAAGTTGTGATATTTTGTAACCAAAGTTTCTTTATATGTGCAAAGGCCATTCTTGATGCAACCAATATTTCGGTGCAAATGGTCAAATGGTCTAGAGATTAGCCAACTCCCCAATATTTCCTCTAGAAGTGTTAAAAGTGAAACAAAATGAAGTTTTTTATTTCTTTGGTTTTGTAATGGGCTTGCAAATACAGGTATTTTTCCATTAGAAATTGCATTATTTCAGTATTTGCATATTTGCGGATAGCTATTGTCTATTGTAGGGTGTACATAATCTGCAAAACTTGATAGGCATGATATAACATAAGTTTCAATATCGCACACGCCTTTCTGAAAGTGTAGTTGTTGGAAAACCACGAAAGCATGGACAAGCGTGTCTTGGATCGATTCCAAATGCTTTTCTATTGCAGTCGAGGTCATTGCATGATCTTTTTGTTATTGATATAGGATTGAGCTTTGTTTTCTTATCACTTTCTTTAGATTACGAATTCTTTTCGGTCTTTTTCTATCGATGGAATGTTGTATTTGTGACTGGCCCACAACAAAATTTTGTTTTCTTATGACTTGTTTGAGATGATGGAAGTTTCTTGTCATTTTGTTCATGATAATGCAATGCTTGGCAGGGGAAGTTGAATAAGATGTTTTTCTAGGAGGTAGAGTATATGTTAGTTGTGCTCTCAACATTTTCCATTTGTTTACTGCAACTGGATTTCTCTTTCTTTTGATTTTTTTTGAAGACTGGTTTAGGCAAAAGTTCTGGAGGTTCGTTTTTAGCTCGTGTCTCAAATCCATGGAGAACTACTTGCTTGGCATTTGAATTGGAATGGATACCCAAAATTGGATAGAGAAAAGTATCTATGTTATGAAGAGATTTTATTGCAAACGTTCTTGCTATGCTGTAAGAAAGTCAATGGTTGGTAATGGGTATGTTTAGGATAAATACAACAATGCAACAGGTAAATGACATTTGCAGAGGTTTCAATTGGGACGAAATTTATAGAAATGGCACATGCTTCAGGAATCGACATGCATATATTAACATGAATAATTTCACATAACATTTGTACTGCGAAATAATCTCCTTCTAAGATTCCCTTGGCATACAACATTGACAATTTGATAATGTAAACTTAATAATTTGGAATTGAGTGAGTGTCTCGAAGGATGCTATCAGGGAGAGATTTCTCCAATGCATTTATTGTCTTCATGTCATTTCCAATGTAGGAATTAAATAAACTTTGTGTCATTGTCTTTCTCAAGGAAACGACATCAGTTGTCTTCATGTCATTTCCAATGTAGGAATTAAATAAACTTTGTGCCATTGTCTTTCTCAAGGAAACGACATCAAAGCATGGGACAAAATTGCAGATGGATTCAAACAATGAATCATGACAAACATCAACAACAAAATTGGACAAGTGAAGATCTTGTTCCAAAAGCATTTGTAGTGTGGGCATTTGCAGGTAAACTGTGCATATGTTATTTGCAAACATGATTGGAACATTTGAGGCATTTTGTTTTGGCATAGGCCTAGTTTAACACTAGCACAACTATGGTTCAAAGTGTCGAGATAATGGTTCAAACAATGAATCATGACAAACATCAACAACAAAATTGGACAAGTGAAGATCTTGTTCCAAAAGCATTTGTTCAAGTGTGGGCATTTGCAGGTAAACTGTGCATATGTTATTTGCAAACATGATTGGAACAGTTGAGGCATTTTGTTTTGGCATAGGCCTAGTTTAACAATAGCACAACTATGGTTCAAAGTGTCGAGATAATGGATTTATATCATGGAATAGCAAATGATATTGATATTTCTCTTATTCATAGTTGAAATACAAATATTGTTTTTTTTTCAAAAGACCATACCAAGACCGAAATAGACAACCACTTGGAAAACCATTTAATACAGAAGATGTCTTCCCATAACCCAAGTCCACTATCTGTATCTGGCGAAGACGTTGAAGCGCTCATTATTTTTAGGTATGTATCGACATTAGCTACACTGTACAAGGAATGCAAGAATTCAAAACTCAATTATGTTGCCATTGACATCAAAGCAATTAGCTTTCCATGGGCCAAGCAATTTCTAAAATGATTTATTATTCCTTCTCATATTTCGGTGGGTTGTACCGGAAATGTAGCGTTACAACCAACAAATCAAATAAGTAATCTCCTCGGTAATAATGGAAATTCCATGGTCGAAACTGTTGCAAGGATGCAAGTGCATTGTTGATTTCTTCAAAATGTGCTTCATATATTCCAAAATAATTTTCTGTCATTGAGAACTTTGCCCGACCTAGTGGTTTTGTTGCTTCTATTGTTGACATGTTGCAACAAACAAAAGGAAACAATGGCCAAATTGGGAAAAAGGAAAACACATATATCCTAAGAGATATGGCAGTGTTATTGAAAATGACGATGCTCCATTCCCTAATTGGAAAGCGTGGTCAATGTACCTACAACAACAAAATCATGATGAAATAGGCATGGCACAAAGAGCATGAGAATGCTTTTTAATATGGACATATGCATTAAAGGATAAGTCTTCCTTTTTTTTTTTCTCAAGCAAATAGAGATTCTGAACATGGAAATTGTATTTCAAAGGAAATTGATTTGGGAAAACATGAATGATTATATATGTCTATTGATCAATGCCAAATGGTTGTAGAGATGTATTGATCAATGTCCTCCATAAGCAAAATAGTTTTAGGATGAAAAGAAAAACAAAGACAATGATATAAATGGTTTTTAGGAGCATTAATATTGATAGTAAATAAAGGTTCCATGTAAAATGGTTTCCAAATAATTGAAATACAAACCAGGCTTCCAGTATGGACCATGGAAATTTCCAAAACAAGAAGCAACAACCATTAACCTACATTCCATGGAACCAACCATAAATCTACTCATACATAATAAGATCAAAGAACCAAATTTAGGCTCATGGTTGTACCCGCAAATCCATTTCTGCTTTGAAAACACGAGCATGGTTGTGATGTTGAAAAATCCAAAACATGCAGTAGATGTTATTCCAAGTTCGCATCGCATGGCTTCTACAATTGTTTTGGAATGCAGGTGACAAGTGTCAAGCGAATTGCCATGTTTTCTCCCGGCCTTTTCCAGTGACAATGGCATAGAAGGGAACAACGAAGGAAGCCTATACCACGGTAGAATGCAGAATCATCATAAGCATATCCTAGAAACCATGTCTTTTCATGGTCAAAGCATGTTTTTTTTCAATTTCACTTGTTCTTTTCAAGGCATATTTTTTTTGTGAAGAAGACAGAAGACAATTGTCTTTGTTATTTGAATTACACTAGTTACAGTTATGTTCAAAGTATCTGGCCAATTGCTGAAGGCTACACATTCAAGTTGGTGGGAACATCACAAAGAGTAAATTCTGCCATTATTGCATATAGCATATGCTAGTATGCATGACACTTTGAAAGAGTTGTTGTGGAAAAAACCATTGAAAAATGTTTGTGACTTGGAAACATAACGCAGCGATCAAAAGTTTGACAACTGGAAGATTTAACATGTGGTTATTGTCTATACAAGTTTCCTATTTTTTTTGAAAGTTTGTAAATAGAAAGTGAAAAACAATTGAATCTTATTTTGATAGAACTATAGTAACCATGGATGAGAAGGACATAGACACCATTGCATGAAGTCTCTTTAGCATAGATATCTACTGCGTTGAAAAGGACAATTCTCAAATAAAATTTATTGTATGCCAGTGAAACTATCTTGATCAAAACCATTGATTTATTTTAATTGTTTTAAAAATCATAGACATCGGTTGAAGATGCTAACAGAGAACTGGAGATATAATTGCATGAGCACTCCAAAGGTTTTGACAAGTCCACTGCAAAGAGTAGAAAGAGAAGCTGATTTAGACATTGCTATGGCCATATTGCTAGAGGATATGTAGCTGCAACCAAAAGCAGAATGCAACATATGGATAGAAAAACAGTCACGTTGTCTGTAGAAGACTAGATCCCTTGACAATATCAATACATTTTGTCTGGTGCAAAACATTATTCTATCCTATTTGTTTTACATGGAATTTTTCAAGTGTTCCCCTCGTGCAAATTTTGGAGATGTTTAGACAACCAAAGTCCATTTTTCCTGAGATAGATCGATCAACAAAATGAAACAAGACAATGCATAAATGGATTGATATATAAGTGGAAATGGATTCCATCTAAGTGGTTTTTTATTTCTTTTTTCTTTAGTTTTTTTTTTTCCCTAGAATCACTATGCATGTTTGTTACCATGTAATTAGCACAGAGTTTTGAGCTGTATGGATTTCTTACAATTTCATTTCAAAAGAGGAAAAAAGTCTTAGGAAAGCTACAATCCTGAGCTGCCCATGGATTTCTTACAATTTCATTTCAAAAGAGGAAAAAAGTCTTAGGAAAGCTACAATCCTGAACTGCCCATGTAGTTATAATAGTTGTAGCCACGAGATTGCATCCAAACACCAATGATTTTCCAAGCACGCCAACACATCCATAGTATAGTTGCATAGATGACATTACAAAATAAATGGAATTATGAATTTGGATGACAATATTTCATTGAAATAGGAGGTGAAAAAATTCAAGATCTCAACTAGTTGCTAAAGTCTAAGCACAGCAACCAACCTGATCTTGATACAGGGAACCGAATTTGGATAGCTTACTATAAGTTATGCAAAAGAAACAGACATGTGGATGCATAGCAAGAGGATCGCTATGTGTCCACTATCGATATTTTGGATTCAAATAGGGTCCACGCTTATTTTTGTTTTTCTTTCTATAGCAAAGGGAAAATAGATTCTCATAATTTAACAGGAAAACACATATCCGAATCTATATGAACATCACCAAGCAATGGACGGTTTTCTGTTTTCATAAAAAAATATTAAACAAAACCAACACCCTATCAAATATAATCCACACAATAGATTCTTGTGATTTAATTATTTTGAGCAAAACTTGTGATTTAATTATTTTGAGCAAAACTTGCCAATTTCGACATTACAATATCCACAATCTATGATTAAATGAAAAAAATGCCCAAGGATTCAATACTTGAAGAAGATCCAGAACTGAAATAGTCTCGCAAGATATGCCCATAACATATCTGTTAAAGTTACAGCATCACAGGTCATTCTCCAAGGCAATCTCGTGTCCAGATTGTGCTTTATGTGTTGACTTAGGGATCTTGAGTGACTCATGTGTTGAGGTGAATACTTCAATATGTCACACTCTTGTTGGACAAGGCTAAGGACTTGTATGTCAAGTCAGATCCTCATGTGTTGAGGTGGACCTCTAGTGTATAGGTGATGCTTTGCATGTCAAATCATTAATGTTGTGTGATGTATTACTAACCTTGGTCACAAGGATATTAAGTCTCCTCTAGAGACTGTCCACCTCTAGAGTGAATTACTTAGCATATAATCCCTTGGTCTAAGAGTAATATAATATGATCACAACATTTGAAAAATATTCTTAGTATAATATGATATGATAGATAAATTAAAGTTAGCACATATTGACCATGCATAAAAGATAAGAGATGATATAAAATGCATAGAGAACAAAGAGATTTCAAAATTTCTCATGAGAATACTTCAGTTGATTAAAGTGAACTCAAAATGTTAAGCATTTGTTAAAGTAACAATTTATGCCTTAGTTAATTAAAGGAGAACTCATAGTGGTCACTTCAGTAAATCAATCAACATAATTCCAATTAAGAATAATTAACTAAAGTGTTAATAAAAAGAAATTAGTTAACTAAAGTGTTTTGCATTACGACACTTTAGTTAAACTAAAAGACTACACTTAAGTTACGACACTTGAGTTAGCATTCTAACTAAGTGATCCTACATCCAGTTAGAAGGCGAGTTCATCCTAAAGTCAATTACGAATGATTTAATGTCAAAGATGAAAGGCATGGCACATTGTGTATGCAAGATTGAAGAAATGAAGGTGAAGAGCAATTCTCCAAGAAGAGAATTCATTATAGTTTGCATGGGACCTAATTCCCCATGCAACGATTCACTACTTCTTGCATGTGACTAGTTTTTCTAGTTATTAATGTGTTGGACACATTGCAAAGTTCATTTGGTTGATCTCTCTTCTCTGTTGCTCAATATCTACAGCTAGGGTGTCTATTCTCTCTTATCCTGCACCTAGGATTCCAAAAGGAATTTGCTATTGTAAAAGGCATTCTCTACCATCTATCATTATTATACTGAGAATATTTCATGGGGTTTTTCATCCTCGTCATTTTGAGGGTTTTCCCCAGGGTACATCATATGTTATGGCTGAATGTTTATGTGTATGAATGGTTCATTGATTTCAAGTATTCAATATTTCCACACTTAAAGAATTAAATATCAAATCTCAACATATTTGCACAAAATTCAACATGGTATTAGAGATCAGGGCATGAAAGAGCTAAGTTTTGGCAAGCAAACTTGAGCCTACGTAGATCCTTAGAAGTTTAGCACAATACTTGAATACAATGGCATCGATATTAGTAAGACTGAAAGACCGACTTGAAGGCACCTCGAATTTCAACATTTGGAAGGCCAAGGTTATGAACATCCTATAAAAACGTGACTTAAATGGCTACGTATCTAATGTGGTGGAATATCCCACTACTAATGCAGGGCATACTAATTACAAGAAGAACCAAGCCAAATCCAAGTGGACCATCTATGATTTGGTGAAGGACAACTTGATGCCCATGATTACTCCTTTGAAGACCGCAAAGGAATGTTAAGATACTTTGACAAGCCTCTATGAGAAGAAGACTCCAAGTCAAAAGAGGGCATTGTAGAATAAGCTTCGAAACCTAAAGATGTAGAAGGATGAGACATTGGCCTCTTTCTTCACAAATATCTCTCAGGTAAGAGATCAACTTACTAGCATTAGAGTAGTGGTGGATGAGGATGATGTCATTCAAACCATTGTTGATGGTCTCCCATCCACATGGGAGACATTCTTGGATACTACAAATGGTTGAGAGGTGCAACCCAACTTTGAGATATTGTGGCATGACTTCCTCCAAGAGGAAGGGTGAATCCAAAGCAAGACTATCTTCACCAAAGAAGAAAACCTTGCTCTTACGACAAGGATGAAGAGAGGAAAGAAACACTTCTCTCAAAAGAATTTTTCTCATCCAAATAAGAAGGTATACAACCAAGACTTTGATAAATCAAAGATCAAATGCTACAACTACAATAATTAGGTTCATTATGTAAGGGAGTTCCAAGCAAAGAAAAGATGAGAAGGAAGATTGCATGCTTCTACTGCTATAGAAAATGAAACTACTTAAAAGAAATCATCTGATGAAGAAGATGATGACCATAGAAAGGAGTATTTCCTTTAGTGCGCTGAGTATTCCTTAATCTCTAGATGAGGAGATTGACATTAATGGTATATGAAGATTCGGGTTGGAGTGAGCTTTTGTCAAGAAAGAAGATGAAGATCTAAAGACTCCAATCATCTCTACAAGGAAGCACAGATCAAGAGGGATCCCACTCAAAACAATAAAAGATAAGTATTTGTATTTTGATTATCAATTGCTCTTGTAAATCAGATCTAAATTTTTTTTTTTGTTAAGTAAGAAGGAACTATTCTATTACTGAAATAAACTGAGAGTATTTACATGCACTGCTCCTGAAAGCATGGAGTCAGATCATTGTCTGCTAACCAAAACAGAAATAAGAAGAGTATATCCCAAATGGAAAGTCGTAGAAGCATGAGAGCCGCCTAGCCTTTAAGCTTGGGTGCTCGATCATGGTTGGTTACAAGTAAAACATTGCAAGAGCCAATAGAACATAACATAATGAACAACAAAAGAGTGCATAATAAAACTCGATCACATCAAAAGAGTACATAACATCAAAGGAGCTCGTCACAATAGAGTGTATAACAAAACCCGATCATAGCAACCTCCTAGCGAAGATGAGAAGATTCTACTTCATCATGTGCTTCAATGGCGCCTTTTCCATTGCCAGCACCCACTTGGCTGGACTCCGCCATGGCCACATCCTCTCCTCTCAAAACACGTTGAAATGGAGGTCCAGAGAGACGCAACAGGCTGTGGATGTGGTCGAGGTTGCTCTCTGCCTCTTCCTTGAATTTGCCAACAGTGATGCGGATGAGCTCCACATAGATTTCCCTCTCGTTCATGGAGCGGGACACAATGAAATTTAGGCGCCAGTAGTGAGACATTACCATACCCTCTCCCAACCGCACTTTGAATTCACCGAATATTTCTTCCTACATAAGCGCAATAGATTGACGAATGTGGGTAGGCGTCTCCTCGTTGAATAACTGTTCCCACTGATCTTCTTCCCCCATTGCCGGATCTGCCATTGCCGTCCGAAGATGGCGCTTGCGCTTCCTTCCTCTTCTGTGTGGTTTGCGAAGGTGCGAGTGCTTCTCCCAGTGCTTGCCTCTCTCCAAGTGCTTGACCCAGACTCTGTCAACAATTTCTATGGGTATGGAGTCCCTCTACTCCCTGTTTAAGTAGTGCAATGGTACCCAACATGATCGCTTGGCAATGAAAACCCAGGTGTGTGAGATCGTCCCTACAATCGTCCCGCCGGATTTGCCTGTCATATCGGAATCCTTCATTCGCGTTGAGGTTTGCAAATCTTGGCGAATTGCCATGCTCATTGCTCCTGGCGATTGCCATTAGGATGTGTGAAGAACACAATTGATGTGTTTCAAAGGTTTGGTATGATGGATTGCAAATCCATGACTACTCCAATGGTTTCTAGTTTGAAGAAACTACAAGACTAAGATTCTATGTCAGATCCAGTAGATGCTACTAAGTATGGACAACTCATTGGCCCATTAATGTACTTGATACATAGTAGACCTCTTATATGTTATGCTATGAGTTAGATCATGTATGAGCTTAGACATAGACATTAAGCATGTACTTAGGTACCTTCAAGGTACTATTGCGTATGGACTCATATATGCCTCCAATGGTGAGGTAAAGTTACTTGGTTATGCCAACTCCAATTAGGATAGTAGTATTGCGGCTAGTACTACAGAAGAAAAAGTGTATTGCGGTTAGTACTATAGAAGCAAAGTGTATTGCAGCTAGTACTATAGAAGAAAAATGTATTGCGGCTAGTACTATATAAGCAAAACCTGTTGTGGCTAGTACTATAGAAGCAAAGTGTATTGTGGCTAGTACTACATAAGCAAAGTGTATTTCATCTAGTACTGCATAAGAAAAGTATATTATAGCTAGTACTACCTACCGAGAAGCAGTGTGGCTTAGGAAGTTACTTGCTAGGTTGTTCAGGGAGAAGCTTACATAAATTTGCTCTGATAATTAGATTTGTATTGCACTCTTAAAAAAACTAGTGTTTCATGATAAGTCAAAATGCGTTGAGATGAAGTATCACTTCATCAGAGACATGGTCCACAAAGGTGCAGTAAGACTTTAGTACATTGCTATTGAAGAGATAATTGCATATGTGTTAACAAAGTAGCTGTTAGTGACGAAGTATATGTACTTGAGACAAGCTTGGCATGTCATAGAATTCCTCCCTCATTGAGAGGGAATGTTAAATTTATAGCATCACGAGTCATTCTCCAAGTCTATCTTGTGTTCGGATCAGGCCTCATGTGTTGAGGTAGGGAGCCTAAATTGGACTCAGGAACTTGGAGTAAATTCTTGGTTTGGACTCAAGAATGACTAAGCCTTCAGTTTAAAAGGTTATTCCTCATGTGTTGAGGTAAATACTTTAATATGTCTAAGTGATGATGTTGTACAATCTTGTTGGGAACGGCTAAGGACTTGTGTGTCAAGTCATATCCTAATGTGTTGAGGTGGACCTCCAGTGTAGAGGTGATTCTTTGCATGTCAAAGCATTAATGTTGTGTGATGTGTTACTGACCTTGGTCACAGGGTGATGTATGACATGATCCTAACCGAGATGTCAGGCTGCCCCCACATGTGCATACACACCTTTGTCACTCGACTATAAGGGAGGTCCTGAAATAATGGCTTGGTGGCCGGAAACCTCTAAAAAAATAGACAAAAAATATTTGAATAGAAATGGAAGTTGGACCTCCCATCAATGAATGCATGACATCTATCCAAAGCATAACGAAATTGCCACAAAAAATGGCATACCACCTAATGCATCTAAGTCTCTACACTGAATGAGTCAACATAATAGAATAGAGGGAAACTAATGTGTTTCCCATCACTAGTGGATTGTTCCAACATTGTAAGAAAAATATAGAGGCACCTAACCTCCTATCGACCAAAAGCATAGATCCTAAGTTTCCCACCACTCACCTGAAAATCAACAAGATGGACGACCTTGTCGTTGATATTTCTCAAAGAGTAAAAGCTAACTGACTCGCTGCTGCATCACCAGCTGGGACATCATGGAATTGGAGAAAATCCTCCTCTTTCCTAGATAGCCTAGTGATGAAATAAATGTCCTCCTCAGAGGTTTGAAACCACTGACCGATACAAACATGAAATGTCTTTCTATGGTGATCCCAACATTAGATGAACCGACACAACAATGTCAAGTTTCCCTTGAGGGATGTAGCCTCCTGATAGAACTTCAGGAGGCTGACAAGCCTCAAGAGCTCTCGATTAGGAGCAGTAATGGGTCGAGGGTACAAATACTTCTCCCTCTCTCTAGCCTCCTAGTCTCTAACCATGTTGAATTGATTAGTCTATGCACACTCATGCCGAGAAACTTGTCGACGCTCATGTCTTTGTTGCACATATAACATGAATTAGTGTTATAAATAGATATCTAAAACATGTAATATTTCATTCAATTAAATTCCTATTTAATAACATGAATAATACATTTTTCTCTCAAAACAATAAATTATTAGCAGTGGTGTGCCTGAATAACAGAGTTACACTGCACACAATTCTTTTATACACATACTACACTACCAACGGTGCATTTATATAGATAATGCATTGGCCATGGTGATTTTTATATACAAACCACACAATGGATGTATTGAGTTTTGTTTAATTTCCTGATTTACTGGTGAACCATTTAACCATGAATGCACTAGGTAACTTGGTGCTCCTATTGTAACGTAGCACGTCGTTTCCAATCAGTTAAGTTTTTAAAACCACAGTACTAGTTTATTTTGGACACATCATCGCCCCATAAACGAAGCATACAAGTTACGGTGTGGTTATATTTAATGGGTGCACCATCTATGAATTGTTTGGTGGTTTTAAATATAAGCGGTGCACTAGTTAGAACTCAATGCATCGGGTAACGTGGTGTCTATATTGTATCAAATTGCACCATTGGGATATTTTTTACAGGTTTTTGAAAATTCTATTGTTAAGTCGGTGCGTATGATTAAAAATGAATCGGTGTGTTTAAAAATTTTGGTCATCAACACACTGTAACATGTGCGCTATATATAACCAAAAGCATGATTTTTTATGTTAGTTTAAAGTCGTTAAGGAATGTGTCCATGGTATTCCTACTACACGTTAGAGCATCGAGTATTGATGCATTGAAGTGAACTATGAGCACTGTTGAATTATGAGTATTGTGGGTGTAAAAGCTTAATTTCCTAAAGTAGTATGTTAGAAGAACGTTAAAGCACTGGGATCAGTGCAACGTTTTTTACGAAAAGCACCGACTATTTAATTTAATTTTCTTATATTTGTTACGCAGTAGTGCGATCTATACACATATGGGCACCAGAAGGTCAGTACCCATATCTATAGAAACACATTGATATTTAGTTAATTATTTTTTAAACAAAATGAATATTACTTCAATGTGCTGCAAAATCATAGCACATTACATAAGTGGTGTGTTAATTCTGTTTGGATCGCTTTGTTAGCGATGCTCCTTGTAAACATTTATAGGGTGCACTGACTACTGATGCAAGCCAAAAAAACTCGAACGTAAACCACTAATTTTTTTTAAAAATGATAAATAATTGCTCAATTGGAAAAAATAATTCGCTAAATATCTAAATTATGAAATAACAATTAATTTACATGTTGAACCGCACGTCCGGGAGGCATCCTAGCTATGTAATGAGAATAAATATTTGAAATGACCATCTTCGATCACGGTTTTTCTAGATCCTATAACACTAAGAGATCTATCATCACCAATAAATATTTTTTGGGTGTTACATTCATTTAGAGTAGAAAAAATGGCTTTAAGTTTAGCCATATGTTAAGATGCTCTAGAATCAATGAGTCATTCATTATAAGAAGCAGAAGTAGATGATGCGTCAAAGGGAGAAAGATAAGCAAAAGTGCATGTCCATGAGAAGAAGAGTTAGAAGAAGAATCAATATTGATGTTGTACTTCTGCATTGTTGCTTCCAAGGTTTTTATTTTCATAAAACACTTAAATTCCACATGACCATCTTGCGCACAAAAATTTCAATTTCGTTCAATCCTACTACCCTTTTATTTAGTTCCTTTACCACCATTGGGTGTAGGTACTCATTGACAGGGTTTAGGACCCTTTTTTTTTCTTATTGTTGCAATGATTTTGCTTATTTTGATGCTTGGATTTATCCTTCTGGTGTGCCACTAAGGCTTTACTAGATGCACCTGCAATGTTGATCACTCCAAGATGCAAGATCTTACCTTTCACTCTAATCAAAGAATCACAAAAGGCTTCAACACTAGGTTTTGTATAAGAAGACCCTAGAGCTTCTCTTTGTGGAGTGAAAAGTAGATACAAAAATAGAAAAAGGAGGATCGAGCTTAGCAAGAATAACATAAATACATCGCTTTTCTAGCTTAGATATCTTGCATTCCTTAACTAAGAGTTTAAGGGTTTTAAATTTATATAGATAGTCATCAATGCAAGATAAATCACTTGGTTTTAAAGCATCCAAATGATTTGCAAGTTGGTGACCTAGAATCTTATTATGGTGACCAAACATGGTTTACAATTTTTCTCAAGCTACATTTGGTTGGTCAACTTCTTGGTTGGTCAACTGCTTGAGGTTGAAGTCATTAGTGATGGACATTCCAATTAATCCACTTGCTTCATCAATTTTATTACCCCATTTTACTTTCTTTGAGGCATAGTTGGGGTAGTTTATTTTCCCAAACTAATTTAGTAAATTCCCTTACTTCTTTGGACTTCTCCCATACAAGCTCTCCATGAGAAGTAGTTGGTACTAGTAAGTAGATGATCACTTGGACTACACATATTATATTATGCAAGTAATATGGCTTCAAAACATAAAAATTGATGGTTTAGATGCAAATATTTTTAAAAAAAGTAGTAAGTTTCAAAAAAATGACACTAAAAACAGACTTCAAATGTTAAAGTATGCCTTTTTTTTTAAAGGCATAAGATGGAACCAAGGAGCCACGTGGCAGGAATAAATTGAGCCACGTGGTGATGAGTGTTCAATGAAGTAAATAATCACCCCCCCTAACTTTGCATATAAGCTCACTTTTACAAATAACTTACTTTTCAAAATAGGTGGCCCATTTTTATAAAACAAGTGGGAAATACTTTTACAATGAAGTTACTTTATAACTTAAAGTTACATGAATTGTTTTTAAGTAACAAAAAGAAGGACTTGAACCCAAGAACTTGTACTAAATAAAGTAAGTTTCAACCAAGTGAGTTCGACAAAAGATATATTATTATTATGGAGGATAATGTTGTTGTTGTTGGAGAGTGTGCCAACCCAAAAAACCCTTGATCTTGGCCTGTAAGACACTTTTACACGGCCACACAGAAACAAAAAATGAATTTTCAAAATTGTAACTTAACTCAAATTTGGGGTTGGGCCTAAGTTAGTTAGTTTAATCGAAAAATGCTAGTGTTCTCATTGTATATATTTTATCAAGTTTGCACAAGGCGTGTAACCAAGAGCATACACAACAAACAAAACTCTGTCCACTTTGTTTTATTTTTATTTTTCAAGTTCACACAGAGTGCACAACAAAGAGCATACGTAGATTAAAAAAAAGGTAACAATATGATAATAACCAAACTAAAATATGAAACATCAAGGAAAAGACTTTTTTTTAATCCATTAATGTAAACCATATGTAAATAGTGTTCCTCTAGATATGGTAAAATGGTCATATCTTAAGCAAACAAAAACATTTTTGAGTGAAATGAAAAGTGTTTGCAACTAATTAAAGAAGTGATCCATATGCAATGTAACACCGAGTTCTCATCCAAAAAATGTAGGAAAATAGCAGAATCCAAAAATCCTTTAATGCATGCAAGTATACATGTCCAAGATCTCAATCAACATTAGAAGCAAATCTTGATAGGTTCTCTGATACAATGTTCAAATAAAATAGGATATTTCCACATAGGTTGAACACCTTATGCAATCACTCACAAACGTTCACATATCAACACACATATGTTTTTACATGGTTAAAACCCTCATAAACAGAAATCATCCACAACCCTAGCTAAATAGCTACTTAAGGAAAAATATTAATGAAAAAGGAAAATTAATTTACAAATATATTTCTTGCACTTGATTATCAAGAAAATGACCTTCCATGCTATTTAAATATAGATCATGGATCAATTAGGTGCCAAGCCACATATCGATAACTATTAAGATCAAGGTGATGATGAACCGTCAGATCACTTTATCTATAATATATCATGATGGTCATATTCCATAAGTACAAATGCTTACTAAAGAAACACACTTTTACCTAAAGACACAATAAACCAAGTCCATCTTAACTAACTCCTAAGTGTCTACATATCCTAACATTGGGAACCTATAAAGAGTATAACATATATCCAACATGAGCACCACAAAAGCCCTCTAGTCTAGGGTATATTTGGCTTCTAAGTGGGATATGGTACCATTGGGAGGCTTTCCTTACCACATAAGGGTCTTAGGTCCTTAACATGGGCAAGGAAGGGAAAACTGTATTTTAAGCCCTATATGGAGTTTGCAAGTTAAAAGCGTAATGAAAGAGTATTCAAACCACCACATAGAAACTCTACATGGGATATTTGGACTTTAAGTGGGAATATGGATGACATTAGTAAGTTTCTCAGCAAAAATGGACCTTGGTTCCTTTACCACAAACAAGGACAAAAAGGGCCCTAGGTTGTAACACTCCATTTTTATATTCTTTATTATTATAAATGTTGAAATCCCTTGTTAATTCATGCATTTGTAGATCTTATTATGATTGAGGATATTGTCATTCCTATGGATACTATAACTATAATTTGTTAACCATACATTATTATTCTAGATGGTTGTTTAACTTATTGTCTAAAATATGTGTTTATCTTGTATATGAGAACTTTACATAATCAATGTTACTCATGTGTGACGTGCCATTCCACTTAATTAGAGACATCGCTATTGCATCATATTATCAGAATAATCCATGCAATTTATCATGATCGATTGGTACATAATGTGAACTATTATGATAGAATGGTGTATAACATATAACATATTATTTATAGTTATGATCCATGGATAGTTATTACAATGATGTGACATGACTTTATTCTTGAGAAACTAAGAAATGTGTTTAAATATGATTTTTACATATTTATGATCCCAATGCCCACACTGACATAGGATATATCTTGAGTGCAATACGATTGAATCTACAACATACTTCCCAAAGAGCAAGCTCAAATTTGAAATGGTGTTGATGATTTCGATCCATCCACGTCAATATCAAATCACTCCTCTTAATGTAGTAACATTCTTGGAACTCAAAATATTTAGGCATATATCATTGCATGGGGTCTACTCTTAAGCATGCACAATTCACCTGGATCTAATCTATGCCTTTACCAAAATTTGAAATGTTTCAAAACAATCACATGGGCTTGTGAATCATGACTTTCTTTTCTCATAAACTACCCATATTGGCTTAGATTTGAAGTTGGTATTTGATACACACTATGGCATCCCCATCCTACAATCCTAACCATAGAGTAGCTACATGACTCATTAAGATTCTAACCCTTACGAAATTGACTTCCCAGAAAATCCCAAAACCATTTGAATGCATGCATGGGTGCAATGATAAAAAAGATGTGTAATAAAAAAAGGATGCAATAAAAGTACTCCATGGAAATATTTACCCATGTTCCTAATTAAGTTCATTCACACACAATGTTCATAACACGTGTTTTCATAACATAAAATCAATTAAAATTGCAGAATTCTAAACATACATATAATACAATTATATTCTAATATAAGATAATTCAAGAAATTGGCTGCATATGAACAATTTTCCACCCAAAATTAGCTCTCTAGTGCAAATGACATCATCAAGTGAGGTTATGAGGCCATTAGGGTGACGGAAACAAGTTACATGATTTTGTATCACTTAACCCAACCTATTGATTCTCATGGCTTAAACAATATTCTCACTACAAAGTAAGGCCAAACACCCCATTCTTCAAACAACTATTGCACTCCCTTCCACTACCCTACATAACACAAGGAAGATCATCCCTTTCTCTAGGAAGAATTTCCAACTTGGTGATATTCTTCCCTTCTAGTGCTCTTCAATGTAGGAAAAAAAAAATTAATTTTCTGAATTTTCTTTCTAGGATTAACTTAGAATCTAATAAAACTTGGTTGTCACAATCATCAACAAATGCATAATGGGTAAAGGTTTGCTAACTTACCCAACCTCTATGCTCACTTACAATTCTTAACTTATCCAACCTCTATGCTCACAATTCCTAACTTAACCAACATCTATGCTCACTTACAACCATATATATGTCACATACGAGGTTTGCACAATGTATTATTCTACAACAACTTTAAATTTAGTTCTTGTGTAATGGTAGAGAATGCATGATGAGTTGACATTATGAATATATGAATGGGAAAAATGGGATTTACCTTTTGGTAAGAGAATGAAGTATGCTTACATGTCCCCCATAATCAATGTACTTAGACCATGCTAGAATAACTACGTGAAGTATACTTCCTTGCTCAACTCTACCTACCTTCATTATTCGCTCTACATTAAAGGATGTGGCTAGCTTTATTTAAAGAATAAGATGTAAATATAACAGTTTATAAGTCGACGCCTAGCATATAGGAAATTATCTCCCATAGGTCTCGTTTGTGTCCCTTTCCTCTTCCCTTTTAATAGAATCATGGCCCCTTTGATGATCTCTATGTATAAATTGAACCATTATATATATAATTCAACATTAATACTACATAGTTTGGAGTTCATGGTGGCAACTCTACTATAGAAGTTATTCACAACGTCTATGATGGATCCTTGTTTTGTCCATATCCTCTCTATTTCAAATAACGAACCAATTGTTTTAATTAAGTTTTGTCTATGTTTATCGTTTGTATAGGCTTCATTTGTATAAGTTTTAAAGACTACTTCATGAAGTCTTTGATAAGGTATTTTTACTATCATTTCACTTATTTCATTCAGTTTTAAACAGAATTTCAAAGGTCACATCTAATGAATAATTATTTGGTATATAGAATCTTGTTATTATGCAGATTTCTCACTCACCTGATCCGTCACTCAATCTGACACTCCCGTCATTAATTCAGGAACCCAATTTCAGGCTTCATTTATGAGCAATCTATGACGAATCTGGCGAAACCGTTCAAAACCCACTTCATAAACGACCCCATTTACCCCTAAATGGAGGAAATTTTCAAAATTTCTAAACGAATTTGGAGAAATCCTTTCCATAACAGACATGATTTTCCTAGATTTTGTGTTGGTCGGTTTCTGGGTTGTTGAATGGATTTCTTATTCTTTTGGGGATTGATCTAATCCATTCTTCTATAGATGTTGTTTTATAAATGGACCTCTTCAGGTTGAGGGAAGAGATAGGCATATAGAAATGTTGTAAACCTTGACTCAGATAATAAAAATATGCTTATGTACTTTCATTTAACTTTTTGATTCCTTGTTGAACAACGTTTGGAGGTGGGGCCACCTTCAATCGATGTTGATATATTTTCTGTGAATATCTTCGTTTACTCGCATTACTGTAAGAAATTTTCTTATATATTGTTTTCTCATACTATTGTTTCTGATTTACACACTTCTATCTGTGATTTCAGAGGTAGGAATATGGTAGAAAAGATTTGAAAGACTTATGTTAGCTAATGACTTGTAAAACGCTGCGAGATATTTAGGATTCCATGAGATTTCTTTTATTGTGCTGTAAAACCTCGGTTTTGACCCAGTTTGCATTAAATGTATATGATGTATATATTGCAATTAATCGTGGTGTGGAGCTACAACAAAAAGGCCCACCATGGATTATCGTTTTTATGTTCCGCTGATTAAACTAGTTGCCTATGGTATTTTGTGCTAGCCAACATTATAATTTTGAACATCATGCAAATATGCAATTTAATTAAAAACCCACAACCAGCTATGTCAATGCAACAAATAATGAGATGGGGCGTGATTTCCCAAGGATAGGGAGGGGGGTATTCAAACCTTTGGGGCCAATGGGGAAAGCCAAATGTCAGAGGGAGAACCCATCAAACTATCAGCTACCTTTCTTGTCTCATTCACCCAATCATTTATTACTCCTAGAAATTGGTTGGGTTGGTTATTGCATGGGATGGGCAAGGTATGACAGCCCAAATTCGAATTGGAGAAGCCATCAGTTTTTGTGAAACGCATTGTGACTCCTTGGGCAAGCAAAAACCCAAAAACGTAGGCCATTCTACCATGCTTTTACATTGGCATGTTTTCCTCACCATTTTTCCTTCACGTGAGCTCTCTCAGGCATCCAGAACTTTCTGTGTGTGCTTTCATTCCATGTTTTTGGTTGTTGGCTTCATTTTCCCATGGATGGGAGGTCGTTTTTGTAATGCCATTGATTGGGTCGGTTTTCCTCACTTTTTTGGAGATGCTGGTGCATTTTCCACTCTCACGTAGTTGTTTTTGTCTTCGTCACACATGAGAAGCTTTGCCCCAGGCAGATATTGGCATTCTGCATTTTCCCTTTCACGATTTGGGTCTGTGTGGTGATTTTCCTTCACGTTGGGGCCGCTCTCATTATTCTACGTTGTTGATTTCTCCACAAATTTTGGGTGATGTGAGTCGTTTTGGCCACGTTAGGGCCATAAATAACTCTAGAATTCGTGTTGCTCATTCTGAGCCATTTTAATCAATTTCCATACCCTATTTGGCCTATGTGGTGTGTTTCCCTTCAAATTCTAGAGCTGTGAATTGTTGTGTATTCTGTGGTTGTTGGTCTTTGGACTGTTTGGGATTGGAATGGAGCCTGAGTGTGCTTAATAAACCTAGTGTGTGCAGGAGCCTCACAAATAGAGTTAGAGGGATGGCTTTCTTCTATACACCCCCTGAATAGCACTGGAAGGGAAGTCATGTCCTGTGGGATTGTGCAACAGAGAAGGGAGTGATTCCTTGTGTTGGGTGTGTGTGGATGTCTTAGAGGTCAGGCTAGCTCTGGTGCAAGTGTACTTAGCTCTTCAATGAGCCCACTAGCTTAGCAGCCAGCGTATCCAGCTCCTTGTTAGCCTGATAAAGCCAACTATGTTGGCTTGGCTGAGTTTTGTGTATCCTTGGCTACGTGTGAGCCTGCTAGTTTCCCCTTATTCCTTGTGGAATCATGCCCAGCTTGGGGGTGGTAGTGTTGCTGAGTGATTGATGAGCACACTGGCCTATGGTTGGGTGGAACGTTGCAACGACTTAGCTAGTTGCGGGACAAGCTTCTTCTAAGATAAGTATTCTTGTGCTTAAATCCTTGCAACTGTGTTTGTTTTATAAATCCATATGAACATGTTAAATGCTGTGAATGAATGAAACTGATTCCGATGTTAGATAATCATTTATGCATCTGTGTATGTTTAAGTTCAATGCATTTTGTTTTTATGTTCATGGGGTTAGATAGCCCGGAATGTGAACATTATAGTCGCGTCCTCTCGCTGGTAGAAGGGTGTGGATGTGACAAATTGGTATCCGAGCTTTAAGTTGCAGTATTGGGCCTATATGGGCCAAGAAAACTCAGCTAACAGATAGGTGAGGTAACCTCTGTTGAACCCAATAGTAGAGAGAGAAAATTTGGAAAATTTCTCTAAGTGTGGTATATTCTCCATGTCGGCTGAGTTCACCTGAACAGAGTCGCTACGATGGCTGCTTTCACCAAAATTCACTGATACAGCGAAGCCGTCGACAGATTCTTTCCATAGCGACAGATATAACTTGGGGATGGAGCCGCAACGGCGGCTGAGTTCCCAGAGAAATAGTCTCTACGGCGGGGATTTTGGTGAAATGTGAGCCGGCAGCGGCAGATAATCGATGGGGGAGCTGCAGCGTCCATTGGGTCCCAAGGATATGGCCGCAACTTCGGTTGGGTCGTAAGGAGATGGCCACAACGTCGGCGGGAAAAAGAGGAAAATTTCACTCTGGAAGAAATTTTCTCAAAATCTTCTAAGTGTTGGGCGACTGCAGAAAGTTGAAGTCCGAGCCGCAATGGCGGTGGACAGGAGATGAAATTCGAGCAACTACGCGGTGGGTGTAAGTTTGAGCCGGAGCCAATGTGTGGCGGAAGGAAGTTGGAGTTTGGGCCGGAGAAGAAAATTTTCATAAATTTTTCTAAGTGTGTAGTCAGTAGCTGAAAGACAAAGACCGAGTCGAGGAAGCAGCTGGAAACCAAACTTCGAGCCACAACAGCGGAGGGCGAAAGAAAATAATCGAGCCGATACACGACGGACGAAAGTTGATGATCGAGTCGCTATGGTGGACGAAAATTGGAGTTTGAGCCACAACGAAGGCTGGCGGAAAATGAAGTTCGAGCCGACACGTGGTGGAGAAAAGATGGAAACAAAGCCAACACATGGCGGAGAAAAGATGGAAACAGAGCCGACATAGCGGCGGCTAGAAAATGAAGAATGAGCCGCAACGTGGATGGAAACCGAAATCCAAGCCACTACGGCGACGGCTGGAAAAAGAAATTGTAGCCGACTACGGGGGATGGAAGTCAAAGATGGAGCCGCTATAGCGGGTGAAAGTCAAAAATATTTCTGATGCAGCGTGTGAAAATTTTGAAATTTTTTCCGAATTCAGCAAGCTTTTCAGGGAAGCCACAAAGGGGCAAGCCCCCTTGACCCACGTCATCCCCTTCAGACAGTCGTTCTTGTGAAAAGAAAATTCTATGTTTTGGGCAGAGTTGTCAATGTATGATTTTTTCCAAGTAAAGGTAAGTAATGTATGATTCATGTGAATGTTATGCAGCTAACAAATCTTGTTTATTAACACATTTTGTAGAATTATAGTCACCTGCAAAAGGGTTGCATTCCACATAGTGAAGATCGATAAAGTTGGGTTTTGGTTCAGTCATGAGAACTTATAGCATGAATGATGCACAGGATCCATATGAACATGAGGAAGATGTGATGGGAGAAAACATCCGAGTTGGAAATGCTGAGACAGAGTTTAAGGGGAGGAGATTTCAAGAGACTCCCCTAGATTTTGCAGCCACCATGAGAAGCCTAAGGGTGGAGATGCAAAGTTACAGGGCAGATAATGAAAGATTGGTTAAGGCTCAAGAGGAGCAAAATCAAATGAATGCAGCCATGTTGCAAAGTTTGACAGACATCCAGAGGCGGATGAACTCTGGGGACTGGACAGTAAGATCGGAAGGTAGTAAGAGCAGTACCAGAAGAAGAAAGAGATCTCCTAGTGAGTCATCTGAATCTAAAGGATCCACTGGGGATTCAAACTCTTCATCTCATGGGAATGAGAGGAAGAGGCGTTACAAGAACCATTCATGTGATGAATTTAAGAAGGCAAGGTCTCCTACCTTTAATGGTGAGATAATGGACAAGAAGCTAAAGCTTGGCTTCTTGGGATGAGGAAATATTTCCAAGTCCAAGACTATTCCGGAAATATGAAGGCTAGAGTAGCCATATTTAATTTGACTGAAAGAGAATCCATGTGGTGGGAACACTTCAGGAAGGTAAATAATATCAATGAAAGAAATATTGTATGGAAGCAGTTCCAGAAGTACTTCAAGCAGAAGTACCTTTTCGACAGGTACTATGATGATAAGATCAAGGAGTTCCATGAGCTGAGATTGGGACAGGAGACCGTGGAAGAATATGCAAATAAGTTCTTGGAACTATTGAGGTATGTCAGGTACATCAAAGATGAAAAAGTGAAGATCCAGCGTTTCCTGAGTGGATTGCCTCAGTCTTACAAGGACATGATTGAGTTTTATGAACCTAGAACTCTTGAAGAAGCAATAAGGAAGGCTAAGTATTGCTATGAGCAAAGAAAGGGAAAACCTAATTATCATAAGACATGGAAGGACAAGAAGAACGAGAATTCTGACCAAAGGAAGAAAGGTTTTAAACCTTCTAACTTCAAGAATCAGCAGAAGCAACCATACCAAGTTGAGAAGTAGCCATCAAGAGTGGTGGGAGAAAATCCTGGAGAACCACAACAGAACAGAGGACCACTCCAATGTTGGAAATGTGGAGGACCCCACATGCGGAGGAATTGTCCACTTGAGAATGAGAATGCAAGGCCAGCTTACAACATTCAAGAGGCAGAAACAGTGGGTCAAGTAGCAAGGGCCATCCCTAGGATCTATGCAGCACTGGAGGACCTCCAGGCAGATCACCAGTCAGTTGTGGTTGAAGTTGCACGTAAGATTGTTGAGCAATCTGTTTCTATTTTGATTGACCCTGGTTCTACTCGCAGTTACATTACCCCTAGAGTAGTGGATATTTGTGCTTTTAAGAGAGTAAAGCATAGAAAATTTTGGTTAGTTCAGCTAGCCACTGGAACTAAGAGAAAGGTTAGTGAAGTGGTAGAGAAATGCCCGTTGGTCATGAATGGATTGGTCACTTGTGTAGATCTGAATGTTCTACCACTTAGTTCGTATGATGTTCTCATTGGAATGGATTGGTTAGAATCTCACAGGGTAAAGCTTGACTGTTATAGTAAGACTTTTGAATGCATGGATGAAGAAGGGAACCCAAGATTTGTGAAAGGAATTCCAAAGGTGATTTCAGTAACATAGGTTTCAACAATGCAATTGAAGAAGTTCTGTAGGAAAGGTTTGCAGTTGTATGCAGCTCATATTTTGGAGGCAAAAGAGGATGAGACTCCTAGGTTGGAGGACTTTCATGTGTTGCGGGAATTCAAGGATGTGTTTCCTGATGAGATTCTGGGGCTTCCTCCAAAGAGGGACATTGATTTCACAATTGAACTTATGCTAGGAGCAGCACCAATGTCCAAGACACCCTACAGAATGAGTACACAATAAATGCTAGAGATGAATATGCAACTGTAAGAGTTGTTGGAGAAGAAGTATATCAGACCGAGTGTGTCTCCTTAGGGAGCACCAGTTCTATTTGTAAAGAAGAAAGATGGTACACTCAGGTTGTGTATTGATTACAGACAGCTGAACAAAGTCACTGTGAAGAACAAATATCCTTTGCCTAGGATTGATGACCTCATTGATCAAATGAGAGGAGCAAAGGTATTTTCCAAGATTGACTTAAGGTCTGGTTACCATTAGGTAAGAATCAAGGATGAAGATATTCATAAAACAACCTTCAGGACAAGGTATGGGCATTATGAGTTTGTAGTGGTACCATTTGGTCTCACAAATGCACCAGCAACATTTATGTGCCTTATGAATAGTGTCTTCAGCAGGTATTTGGACAAGTTTGTTCTTGTTTTCCTTGATGACATTCTTATTTATTCTAAGAATGAGGAAGAGCATGAAGAGCATCTAAGATTGACATTACAATTGCTCAGGGAGCATCAGTTGTATGCAAATTTAAGCAAGTGTGACTTCTATAGAGATAGGATTCATTATTTGGGTCACATTATCTCAAATGAGGGCATATCTGTAGACCCTGAGAAGATTGAAGCCATTATGAATTGGCCTACTCCAAGAAATGCGACCGATGTAAGATCTTTTATGGGACTTGCAGGATACTACAGGGGATTCATTGAAGGATTCTCCAAGGTTGCACATCCAACCACTTCGTTGCAAAAGAAGGGAATAAATTTTGAATGGATATCGAGGTGTGAAGAAAGCTTCCAGCAGTTGAATAATCTTCTCACAAGTGTGCCAGTCTTGAAGATTGCAGACCCAGAAAAGGATTTTGTGGTGTGTATTGATGCATGCGGACAAGGGCTTGGAGGATTCATTATGCAAGACAACCACGTGATATGTTATGAGTCAAGAAAACTGAAGGAGCATGAGAAGAACTATGCTACTCATGACCTAGAACTTGCATCCATAGTACATGTGCTCAAGATGTGGAGGCATTACTTAATGGGCAGAGGATTTGAACTAAGGACGGACCATTGTGGTCTGAAGTACTTTTTTTATCAGCCAACGTTAAATGCTAGGCAAGCTAGATGGATGGAGTTTTTATGTGAATTTGATTTCGAAATCAAGCACATCAAAGGAAAGAAGAATAAGGTAGTTGATGCACTCAGCAGGAAGGTGCAGGAAATGAATGTGGCATCTCTTAGTATTTTCCAGTCAGATTTGAGACAACAGATTGTTAATCATACTACTGGAGATGAATTGTATGAGCAGGTAAAAGACAAATTGCAGCAGCAAAGTCTTGAGAAGAGGTATGAGGGACATAAATTGGAAGAAGATGGACTTCTTGCTTATAAGAACAGAGTCTATATTCCAAATGTAGCAGATTTGAGGAGAATGGTTATGGACGAGATCCACCAATCTCCATATTCTGGTCATCCAATATATCAGAAGACAATTGCTACAGCCAGAAAGCAGTACTTTTGGCCAGGAATGAAAAAGGACATAGCTAAGTACATTTCGAGGTGCATGAAATGTTAGCAAGTAAAGGTTGAGCATCAACACCCTACAGGTTTGTTGCAGCCTTTTCCAGTTCCAGAATGGAAATGGGAATTTATTTCCATGGATTTTATTACAGGATTGCCAATGACTTGGAGACAACATGATTCCATCATGGTTGTGGTGGACAAGTTGACGAAGGCAACACATTTTATACCGATTAAGTCTATGCACAAGATTGATGACATTGCAAAAATCTTCATGAAGTAGATTTTCAAATTGCATGGATTTCCTAAGGCAATAGTCTCTGACAGAGATGTCCAATTCACTTCCAATTTTTGGAAGGGGTTGTTTGCAGATTTGGGTACCAAATTGAATTTCAGCATTGCGTACCATCCTCAGACTGATGGGCAGACAGAGAGGGTAAATCAAGTGCTTGAAGACATGCTTCGCATGTATGTGATGGAAAACCCAAACCAAGTGGGAAGATTATTTACACTTGGTAGAGTTTGCTTATAACAATGGACATAAATCATCATTGGGGATGAGTCTGTATGAGGCTTTGTATGGCAGGAGGTGTAGGACACCAGTGACTTGGGATAATCCAGTGAACAGGATTGTGCTTGGGCCAGAATTGCTCAAGGAGATGGAGCAAGAGGTTGTAAAGATTAGGCAGAATCTGAAAGCAGCCCAGGATAGGAAGAAAATCTATCCAGATAAGCATAGGGTGAATAGAGAGTTCAGTGTTGGGGATCATGTATACCTCAGAGTGAGGGAAAAAAAGAGTTCCTTGAAGCCTGGAAGTTGTGCCAAGTTTTCACCTAGATATTGTGGGTCATTTGAAGTGCTTGAAAGAATAGGGCCAGTTGCATATAGACTTACATTTCCTGCTAGCACTAGAGCTCATAATGTTTTTCATGTTTATTTGCTTAAGAAATATGTACATGATCCTAACCATGTGATAAATTGGGATGTGATTCAGGTGGAACCCGAGGGATAGTTTCAAATCGAGCCAATGTGCATCCTCGACAGGAATGTCACAATGCTCTGGAACCGAGCCATAGGGCAGGTAAAAGTGCAATGGGAGCACTACAGTCCTAAAGAGGCTACGTGGGAGCTGGAGGATGCCATGCGATTGGCACATCCATTTTTTTTTTTCTGTGGAGCACTGAGGCAATGCTAGTGTAGCATTTTTGTTCAATTTTGTAAAGCATTGAGGACAGTTCAATTGAAGGAGGAGGGGAATGTAACACCCCGGTTTTGACCCGTTGCATTAAATGTATATGATATATATATTGTAATTAATCATGGTGTGGAGCTACAGCAAAAATCCCCACCATGGATTATCGTTTTTATGTTCCAGTGATTAAACTAGTTGTCGATGGTGTTTTGTGCTGGCCGGCACATTATAATTTTGAACATCATGCAAATATGCAATTTAATTAAAAAACCCACAACTAGCTATGTCAATGCAACAAAGAATGAGATGGGGCATGGTTTCCTAAGGATAAGGGGGGGGTATTCAAACCTTTGGGGCCAATGGGGAAAAGCCAAATGTCAGAGGGAGAACCCATCAAACTGTCAACTACCTTTCTTGTCTCATTCACCCAATCATTTATTATTGCCAGAAATTGGTTGGGTTGGTTATTGCATGGGATGGGCAAGGCATGACAGCCCAAATTCGAATTGGAGAAGCCATCATTTTTTGGGAAACGTGTTTTGACTCCTTGGGCAAGCAAAAGCCCAAAAATGTAGGCCATTCTACCATGTTTTTACGTTGGCATGTTTTCCTTACTGTTTTTCCTTCACGTGAGCTCTCTCAGGCATCCAGAACTTCATGTGTGTGCTTTCATTCCATGTTTTTGGTTGTTGGCTTCATTTTCCCATGGATGGGAGGTCGTTTTTGTAATGCCAAGGATTGGGTTGGTTTTCCTCACGTTTTTGGAGTTGCTGGTATGTTTTCCACTCTCACACAGTTGTTTTTGTATTCCTCACGCATGAGAAGCTTGGCCTTAGGCATATATTGGCGTTCTACATTTTCCCTTTCACGATTTGGGTCTGTGTGGTGATTTTCCTTCACGTTGGGGCCGCTCTCATTATTCTACGCAGGTTGGGAAAATCGTTGTTGATTTCTCCATGAATTTTGGGTGTTGTGAGTCGTTTTGGCCATGCTAGGGCCATAAACGAATATGGAATTCATGTTGCTCAATTTGAGCCATTTTAATCAATTTCCATACCCAATTTGGCCTCTGTGGTGTGTTTCCCTTCAAATTCAAGAGCTGTGAATTGTTGTGTATTCTGTGGTTGTTGGTCTTTGGACTGTTTGGGATTGGAATGGAGCCTGAGTGTGCTTGATAAACCTAGTGTGTGCAGGAGCCTCACAAATGGAGCTAGAGGGCTTGCTTTCTTCGCTACACCCCCTGAATAGTACTGGAAGGGAAGTCATGGCCTGCGGGACTGTGCAACAAAGAAGGGAATGATTCCTTATGTTGGGTGTGTGTGGATGTCTTAGAGGTCAGGCTAGCTCTAGTGCAGGTGTGCTTAGCTCTTCAATGAGCCCACTAGCTTAGCAGCCAACGTTTCCAACTCCCTGTTAGCCTGATAAAGCTAACTGTGTTGGCTTGGCTGAGTTTTGTGTATCCTTGGCTATGTGTGAGCCTGCTAGTTTCCCCTTATTCCTTGTGGAGTCATGCCCAACTCGGGGGTGGCAATGTTGCTGAGTGATTGATGAGCACACTGGCCTATGATTGGGTGGAACATTGCAGCGACGTAGCTGGTTGCGGGACAAGCTTCTTCTAAGATAGGTATTCTTGTGCTTAAATCCTTCCAACTGTGTTTGTTTTATAAATCCATATGAACATGTTAAATGTTGTGAATGAATGAAACTGCTTCTGTTGTTTGATAATCATTTATGCATCTATGTATGTTTAAGTTTAATGCATTTCATTTTTATGTTCATGGGGCTAGATAGCCCGTAATGTTAGCATTATAGTCGCGTCCTCTCGCCTGTAGAAGGGTGGGGACATGACATGTGCTATGTTTGCATTAATAATGTTTAGCTGGGGTTTTACCTTGTATATTTAAATCCTTTCATAGATTAAGTCTGTGAATCTTGAGTTTCAAATCTGCAAGTAGGATAAAAAGAACAATCATAAGGTTATTTTAGGTTTGAGTTCTTTCTGTTTTAGTAAATAGGTCATGTTGTCGAGACTATTGCTTATATTAGTGAAATCTGTCCAGAATAGGGATTTCTTTTGCTTAGTCTGATGAAAGCTTAGAATCTGTTGGAAGACTTAGATAAGTTGAGAAATTTACAATGTGTTAAAATTTGAAGCTATAGATTTTTTTCTTGAGTTAGTGCATCCTTATTTATGCTATGTTTTCATTGAGGAAATGATTTTCTGTAGAAAGCATTTCCATTTCATCTTAAATCGAATAGTAAAGAGATTTCAATTAGAGTAGATTGTGTAATGATTTTAGGATTTAATAATAGTTTGTGTGGGTGTGTTAAGTTCTTTTTATCAATTTAGTAGAAGCATAGATTGGTTAATGATTTGATTTTTAGTTTTAAAATTTGGGAGTGAGGAGAGAATTTTGTTGGAAATCATTTTATCCTTAACATTGCCAATGAGGTAGTGTTATTGTGAGATTTGGAAAGCTTCATAGTCTATTTTGTCTCAATTTAAAAGCAATAGTAATAATCATTAGATATGGAATTTTGAGGTAACTGTAAGTAGATGAAGTGTTAATTCTAGAGTTGTTTTTTGTTTATAAGCATAGGACTTCTTCTCGATTGATTCAAATAAGTTAGAACTTGGTTTGATGCATGAATGCTTTTGTAAATTAGATTTTAATAACTCTTTTTGCTTAGTGAGTGAATGAATAAATTAGTTTTGTGATTTCCTTTGGCATTAACAGAACTCAAGTAAATTAGATAAGGTTAGAATCATCTTATAGCTCTTTGAAATTATCATAGAAATTTAGCCCTAGATTATCTTACCCTGCACATATAGTGTAGCAACCGTAAGTTTACTTCCTTGGTAGATAATTAAATTGAAGGCTGTAGATAATTAAATTGAAGGCTGATTAATTAGTTATATATTTTGAGTGACAATCTACATGCCTAGTCATTCACCACTTAAGAGTTTGTCTTTAGCTCCATACTAGGAATTCATACAAGCATATATACATAATTTACAACATAAAGTTGTTTATTTAAGGTAATATGAACTCCACCCATATCTAGACACCTAATATAGACAATGTACTCCATAAAATTCAAAGGGTTATTGTAATTGTTTTTACTTTTTCTTTTTCCTTTAGATTTTTTTCTCTTTTATGTATTCCTTGAGATGTCATTTCACTTTAATGTTATCACCTTTACATCTTATATTCTTTAAAAAAAACTTTAATTATATTTTTTTCTCAATTTTATGTATTCCTGAGATATAATTTCACTTTACAATTATCACCATTACATCTTTTATTCTTTAGAAGTCATGAAAACCTTTAATTAAATATTATTTTCTCTCTTTTATGTATTTCTTGAAATGTAATTTTACTTTACCCTTGTTCCCTTACATCTTGTATTCTTTAGAATATCATGAAAAACCTTAAAATTATATTTTTTTAATGTTATGAAATTTATTAAATTTTAATAGATTTTACAATATAAATAAATTAAAATTTTAAAAACATCTTCTAAAATTAAATTAAAGCTACTATCACATATGAATAACTATGCAATATTTTATATATTATTTTGTTTTGTCATGTTGAAAAAATAAACTAAAACAAAAAGAGTGTCATGTTAAAAAAAAATTAAAATTAAAATTAAATTTCAATTTTCATGACATCAACTTTTACAATAAGTTTTATATATTATTTTGTCATGTTAAAATACAAAAAAAATCATTCTTTCATAATATCATATTTCACAATACTTAAAATTAGACCTAAAATTATAATGTTTTTATTTCTCCCTTCTCCAACTTACATCTTAAAACCCAAAATCCAAAAACATTTTAGCCAATAGCCAAAAATGTCAAAACTTTTTTTTTAAAAACAAACATAAACCTCCGTCTTCTGCAAAATAGAACCTCTCGTGTGTTCCACAAAATAGAACCTCTTCGTGTATAGTAAGGAACCTTATCACTCGATTTATTTTTTTTCAGTCGAAAATAGACATTCCTTAGTATTCATTGAATCAAAAGAATTTTTTACATCTTCAAGATATACAGGCTTACAGGCTTACATACTGCATACTGCACAGTACAGCAATCCATGATGGGACTGAAACCTTATCACTCGATCTCATCATTATGATGATTTACTTCACTTCATTTTTTCAACATTTGATAATTATATCTTTATATCAAGATTTTGACTACAAAGTGTGCGCTAACTCCTACCTCAACTTTTATGCTTCCGACAATGAGCAAGATTGAGTGTAATGATAATGATTGCGATATTTCAAGATTTTGGGCAGCGACCGAACCTTTTAATACAGAGATCTTTAAAGCTTCGCTCGGCCAAAGAATTTTTTATTCAAAATCGAATACTGTTTTGAAAAACAAGGCATTGTTACCCTACGTCTAAGACTTCATATATCTTGCAACACAGATTTAATCTCTTCTCATTGTTAATTAATCAATCCTGGTATCGGCAGACTCTAGCTTGTGAGTACACTTTGCCGGGCTGGCACAAGTAGCCTTTACTGGGAGCACAGTGTCTGTCTTCTTCGCACACGCACATTCCTTCCAGGGCACACCCTGCATCCACTTTTTCCCCATTCATTGATCCGCCTCCGCCCTGCAATAATATTTTATCCGTCAAATCGCTGGAGAACAATCCATCGGGATCGTATTTCTTCATAACATCTAAGAATTTCTCAAGGTTGGGATACTTGCTTGCGGCCCCTAGAAAAGCAAGATTTCTGTTCTTGGCCCAATGAGGGACAGCCCCGTGCTTGAAGAAGGCCATCTGCTCAACCTCCTCCCACACATCCTCATTCAGCCGCGGGCTCGATCCGCTCTTCGCTCGGTAGTAGTTGAAGTCGATCACCACTGAGTAGTTGGCATGCCCCAGATATGCACTGGAGCCCTTCAGGAAGCGTATCAGAAAGCCATTGTAAAGATCCATGCCGCAGAAACTGTTGGGCTCCATATCCCGCAGCTTCTTTACGTCTGAAATGAAGTCCTTGATCTTGGCCAGGCTGAAAACAGCCGTGGTCTCGTAGAAGAACAAGCCTTTGAATCTGGGATCCCAAGGACAGGCGTCCAATAGGTCGGCGGGTGAAGATTTGTGGCAAGAACCGGATGTCTGCATCCGATTCTGAAAACCCACCACTGGGTATCCCGTGAACAAAAATTCATTGTTCTTCAATCCGTTGGCCAGAGCGATCTTGGACTCGACGATGAGTTTCGCCTCCTTGCACTTTCCGACGCTATTTTTCGTATTCTCTAGCAAGTTTTCTGCAACAGATCAGATAAAACATGGCGGGAATAAGTTAATAGGATTTGTTTATTTCGCGAGAGAGGCGCTGTAAGTATAAGACGTACCAGTAGCTCTCAGGACTGCGGTAACAGGAATGGGAGTGCTCTGAAATCCCACGAAATCGTTTTGGCCGTCGCCGGGCGTGGTGAGCGGGACACGATTGTCTATTCTGAGGACGACACGACGCTGCGATGGATACCACGTTAGGTCTCCGAATTCGTTAGCTGCTGCAAATGGCAGGATCTCATCTTCCAGATCGGCATCTTCCTTCACCAGGTTGGTTACGTTGCGTTTGAATTGAGGCTCCAATGCCAATGTCACCTGTAAACATTAATGCAGGCACTTATCAATTAACAGAATATTACATAGACTACGGGGAGGGACTCGATCTCAGAACCTACCCACCTTTGATATGACACCCAGGACTCCGAGAGAGATCTTGGCCGCATTGAGATCGGGATCTCCTTGTCTGAGCGTAATGAGCTTGGCATACCCTTCCTGCTGGGAGGCCGGAACGACTAATCGCATGGAAAGCACGTAGTCGTGCACTGCTCCGCCCCTGTGCCAGAGGGAGCTCCCATGAGAGCCCGTGCTCAACAGCCCGCCCAAGCTCACGCCCTCCCAATACGGCGATGCCGCCAGAGCCAAACCCGACGCAGCCGCTGCGTCGAGGAGGTCTCTCAACCCGACACCGCTGTCTGCAGTGACTGTCATGGCGGCCTTGTCCACGGTGATCTCCGTCTTGAATTTTTGAGTGCTGATCAGAATCCCGGCACCGTCGCCCGATCCCGGACAGGCGAACTTCGGAATTGTGTGCGAAAAGGCAGTGACCACCTTCATCTTCAGTTTCTTCCTCGCACTGTCGGCCACTGCATGTAAAATCTCGTCTTCTGTGGAAGGATGGAAAACCATGGAGGCTTTGCAGGGAATTCTGTCTGGCCAGGTGTCATAGGCATTCGAAATCGTGCAGGAGGAGTCGGAATTGTTGCAAGTAACCGGTGACTGTGGCGGAACGCAGGTGCACAGAAGAGGAAAGCCAACCCAAATGTATGAACAGAGAAGAATACTCAACCAGTATTTTAAATTCTCCATCTCCATGATATCGATCGAGGAAAGAAAGGCAGAATAGTGAAGGGACTCATCACTGAATGAAATGTATCAATCTTATAAAGGCAATGGTGAAGGGATGAAATGTATCAATTTATAAAAGGCAATGGTGGATGGTGGGGGTGAATGAAGGCAATGGTGAAGGGATGAAATGTATCAATTTATAAAAGGCGATGGTGGATGGTGGATGGTGGATGGTGGGGTGAATGGATGAAATGTATTAATGTTATAAAGGTAAAGGCAACGGTGGATTGGGTATTGGTATAAATCAAGGTTTAAAATGGATTTATGTTTTTTTTAACAATTATTTTTAATTATTATGTTGATAGGCATTTAGATATTATTTTAGATTTTGGATTTGTTTCAACTGATCAAACAGATTAACTCAAGTGTAACAAGCCTATAACAGGGATTCATTTCATCGTCTATTTATTCTGTTATGCTTGAGTACATTTTGATTAAGATTTAAATAAGCTTTACTTAAAGGGTGGTTAAAAAAAGGGGTAACAATGTGTTTTTGTTTTTTCATTTAAGTTTTTGTTCTTTTGTTTGTTAAATAGTATTTGTTTTGTGTTTCTATTAGCTTTAACAATCTTGTATGAATAATGGATATAAAATTATATATCTTAGTCTTTGTTTAACAGCCATATATCTTCACAAAACTAAGTGATTGGTTGTGTCTATAAGCATTCACCGGCCACTTTACTTGTGGCTGTGCTAGTTTATAGGTAATGCTAGATTATATGGTTATAAAATCTCTCATTCTGGATTGTAAAGCACTTCTAGTGTTTTTTCTCTATCTATATTAACTCTATTTCACGTGGTCTTAAGATGTTTTAATATATATAAAATCTCAAAACTTTAAAATGTAAAATTGCAATTAAGGTATTCATTTTGTAGATAAAACATATATAAAAAATGTTATTAGTTTTCCTTCTTCTCCTTCTCTAATTCATCTTCTCTGGACCCAAATCCCCATTACTAGTGCCCAGCCTACCAAATTCCTATTCTCCATTGTTAATTTCCCAATACCGCTTTCAAGTTTATATTATTTTTAGCCCTTTCTTTGGACTGTTTGGATAGTTTATATTTAATGAAATTCTTCCTCTCTTTATTTTGTTTTTAAAAAAAAATTCAATATACAGAGAAAATAAGACCAGCTCTTTAAATTTGGTTACTGGTGATATGTACATACCCTCATCTCTAATTTCTTTCACTTTCTACCAGGCCTATTTGATTCTCTTACTAAATAACTCATCTTCGTCGAAAAACATTTAATTTGGAGTGGGAACATCGATGAGATTAGCTGTGAAGGATGGAGGATTCTTAATGACGGTGATTGAAATGTGGGAGGAAAGTCAAAGATGGAATGATTGTTGGAACAACAATGGGTCCAGACAATTATGTCCGGAAAAGGAAGGAAGTAGGAGAAAAATATAATTGGAAGATTGAGGCTGCATTCACATTCACATTCAAGGAGTACAGTGAGGCCAGATGTAAAGCCGGACATGACGAAGCTTCTTTAATAAAAAGTCCTACTTTTTTCAAACTACAAATTCAAGCCCATGGAAGACTCACCGCTGATTGGTTTTGTAAACATTTTTTAATTTTGAGCAAAATAGAATTAGTGCTTTACTAATTTTTTAAACAGCAATATTATAATAACCAGCACATCTACATTCATAGTAGATCTCCATCGATCTGACGACCAGCACTGTGTGATGTGACAGCTCACCCGAGCCAGGTCGTCAGATCGGTGCAAATGGTCGGGTAGAAAGTTTACTCCTATGCCAATGAATATCACGGTACTGTCCAAAACTAATAATATATCTACTTATTTGCCAATGAATATCACGGTACTGTCCAAAACCAATAATATATCTACATTATTTGTTATAATTTTATCTTATTTTACAATAATAAAATAAATAAAAATTAAATTTGTATGTCTTGAACTTATATTTTGCTATGAAAGCTTTCATTATTGTTTTTTATTAATTTCCAGTACTTCTTCCACATTTACAATATGTCTTTCATATTAAGTAAATTCTTAGTTGAGCTACATCCCTTCTGGCAGGTTTAATGAATATTAAAAGAAAAAAGAAAGAAAAAAATTAGAGAAATTCTTTGTATGAATTGAATTTGATGGATTGAGAAGAGTGTTGGAACTTAGCAATTTAGGAGGTGTGTATTATGTGGTGTGGTTTAGCATATTTGTAGGTAATATTACTTGGTTAAGGAGTTAATGATTATAATTATCATGAGTATAGTTGATTAGATGGATTACATGGATGGTTAATATGGTTGATTATTGCACCCAATATTACCAAAAAAAAAAGTAATTAAAATCATTAAAACCAAATAAAAATAATTTAAAAAATCAATGTTAACTCATAAAATAAAATAATTAAAATCAACATAAATAAATCTAAATCCTTAAATCTCTGTCTGTACTTGATAAAATTAGATGTAAAATAAATTTTCATCTTAATAGTATTAACCATAATAATCATAATTATCAAAACTTACATAAAAATAATAATAACCTCAAAAAAAAATGTCCTTATGTTGTAATTTCAATTTAAAAAGTATGCACATTATTGAAAGCAGGAATGGTTTTATTTTAAAACACCTTTTTTTCCATGAAAATTTGTCATAAATATGTAAACTTCTCTTTTTATTATTGAAAGCAGGAATGGTTTTATCTTAAAACACCTTTTTTTCAATGAAAATTTGTCATAAATATGTAGAGTTCTCTTTTTATTAAATTTTATGTGTGTATATATGTTTTTTGAAAAATATGTATTTTAAAAAAAACTTATAAAGTTGTTATATATATATATATGAAATTGTGTAATATTTTTAATTATATTTTTTTTCAAAAATAGGAATATTATTTAATGTGTAAAATTTGCATTTAATCAAATATTTGTCATTGAAAATTTCCAAAATAGAATCTTAATACATTTTACTTTTCTTTTGGATATATATATATTTTGGAGGACTTTCCATTTTTTCATAAATTAAGGAAAACTAAAAAAACCAAATATACTTTTTTGAACATGAAAAATTCATATAAAACCCACATATTTTTATAATTTTGTTGTTCTGTATTTTTTGTTGTTGTTGTTTTCTCTCTAGGTGCCTAGGTGCCTTTGTAAATGTGGAGAAATTTTCAAGTATTAGTTTTAGAAGAAAATAATATAAAAAAATTGCATGAAATGGAAAGTGTGAAAATGATATATTATTGGATAGAGGATTTAATGATAAATTTACAAGCACAAAGTCTTCCTCCTTCTATGGAAGAGTTGAAGGGTTTTCACTTCATGGAGGATGGAGGTTTATGAAAATATACAAAATTATAGAAGGTTTTGGAAGGGTTTTGAAATACCTTGATTGAGGGGTTTTAAAATCCCTTTATCGATGCCATTTTTTAATTAAACCATTGACTATGGATTGAAACCCTCAATAAGGGATTAAAGCCTCTTTAAGATTATTCCTTGATCTTTAAGATTATTCCTTGATCAAGTGTCTATGGAAACCATTTTTCAAACATAATTAGGATGCAAACATTAAGATTGACAATAACATTGATAATTTTAGGACCATATTATCATCTCACTTGTGAAAAGCTTCATTGGACCTTAGCTTTTTAATTGACTTTAGAATTGGTCAACGCCCTCATGAAACCAATAAATATATTTGCATGGATTGGTACACTTCATCCATTAATTCAAAAGTGGATGGATAGATGATTCGTGGTGTTTGGGAAATCTCTTTGAATAACAACGAGGAGCCATATTTATCCATTTTGTAAAAATTATGGGTTGAGCTTGTTCTAGTCACCATGTAAACTATTTTGACATTAGATAATTTCATGGGGTTGATGGTGGGTGTGCACGTGATCAACATAATGTCAAGTGTGCTCAATGTTGGGTTTCTCCCTACTTTGGCATTGGGTTACCCCTCTTGGACAGTACATTTAAAAGAAAACGCCAATTACTTAATGTTTTAGTAGAATCGCTTATCCTTGTCCTATTTTTAGTGGAAGTTTCTAATGAAGGCAAGTGGGTGAAGCTTTTAGTGTATTTTTTCGTCAGTGTGCTTAAACCATTACAATGCAACAATGAACTTTAATATCGAATGCACTAGTACCACATGATCACAAGTGCAAAAAGATAACAAAAATACATCGATGCACCAGTATGTAGGGCTCTAGGAGTGTTTTTAATATACTAAAAATATATAAATACTAGGAAGAGGTTGGAATTAGGTATCAAGAGGTTTGAGTGGGTGCAACTTTGCATGTGAAGGTAGTGTGGATTTGACTATATGTGCATATCAACTAGTGTTTTTATATGTATGATCTATGTGTGAAGGTGGCGTGAATTTGGTTGTATGTGAAGTTAGACATCTGTTTGAATATGTATGCTCTATGTGTGAAAGTGGTGTGAAGTCTATTGCAAAAATTTTGTGTGAAGCCAAGCTACATCAAGTGTTTGTTCCACATCTCGAAATATCTAATCCCACAAAGATTTCATATTTCACCTATAATATTCCAAGGCTTATAAGGGTTGTGTCATGTCATCATAATAGTGGTAGAAATACAAAAGGGGTTTTTAATGTCATGGAAAAAATAAATATATAGGATATCTAGTAGGGTTGTTTTAATTGGAAATATGTATTGGGAAGGGGTTCAACATAAACATTTTTAAAAATATTCTTTAATATAGTGTTTGAACTTCTAGCTTTTAATTGTGTCCAAGTTTTAACACAATCGACGTGTTTCGAGTGGACACTTCACCCATCTTTAGGATCCCATTGAAGTTGTTGTGAGCAAATGGTAAGAATGATGAAATAAATAGAGGAGAGAATTTTAGATGTTAGGAATAATTAGGTAATGAAGAGAGAGAAAAACTATTTTATGAAAAAAATGATCATTTAATTTAGAAGAGAACCTTTTTTTAGGGGTTAAAAAATAAAAAAATTGAAATTCTTGAAAATTAAAAAAAAAAATTACATACTCAAAATATTCTTTAATATTTAATGAAATTAGTGGTATTATTTAATATCTCATGAATCCACATGATATGTCATAGGTTCACTAAGTGAAACCCTCAATACTAGAGCACCAATAATCTTAAAACATATCAATGCTCCACTTTGATCCAAATGCACTACTGTGAGCTGCATTAGTTTAGGACCATTAACACTAAGTGACCCATGTGCGTTGGAGTGCTAATAACCCAAAAGGAACCCATACTCCATTTCTATTTAGACACTCTAATTCTCCCCATTGGTATTATCACATTAGTGCTCCTCTTAGACATGGAAGAGCATGTGCTTCTATTTGGTATGGAAGCACTGATGCTACTCTTTGGTGCTATTCTTTGGTACATGGGAAGCATTAATTCTCCTAACATGTTGAAGCACCAAACTATAATTTGTATTTTTTTTAATACACTAAAATAGGTAGGATAAACATCAAGAGGACTCCTAAAAAGATGAAAAATTACGAGGTTGTTTCTTTTTCATTTCACATGAGAGGAGAAGAAGAGGAGGTGGTTCTACAATAGAGTGCAACATAAATAGCCATGGATACAAAGAAAAATGAGGGGTATTGCATCTAAGTAATAATTTTTTCACTCTTCATTATTTAATATCTTCCCATTGTTGATTTTATTTATGTTGCTTTCCATTTCTCAATATTGCTCAAATTTCTTTGTCGGTTTTTCTATTTTATTTTTGTTGGTTTTGAGATTTTTCCCATATTTTATTAGTTAATGTTGGATTTTCACCTCCCTTTATTCGTAGGTTCATAAGGTTTATTTGTGTGACATTTGGTTCTCCCTTAATGATTTTGGAGCGTCAATGCTCTAGTAGGTATGAAAGCACCAATGATTCTCTTTTGAATAGAAGCATTGGCGCTCCTCTTATGGATCAAAGCACCAATTCTCTTTTATGGTACATAAGCAATAATGTTCATAATACACTGAAGCACTGAACAATAATTCCATTTTTTAATAACTTGTTAAAAGAGGTGAGAAAAACTATAATGTGAAGCCTCTTAAAAAGATGAAAAGATGAGGGTTTGTTTCAAATGAGAGAAGAGGAACAGGAGGTGTTTCTACAAGAGGATGCAACACAATTAACTATCAATGCAATCAAAAGACAAAGCATTGATGCAAGGTAACCATTTTTCTCTCTCTTCATTTTTTCTTTGTCCTTGTTATTGATTTTATTTATATTGTTTTGTATTTCTCACTATTGTACCTAATTTTGTCATTGGTTTTTTTTGTTTGTTGATATGATGGTTTTACCTCTCTTTTACAGGTTAATGGCATTTTTTTTAGGATTTTACATCAGCATATATGGCTAGCAAAACAGGGGTAAGTTCAACCAAGCAAGGGGCGCATTTTTTTGCAGCATGGGTTCATATATATAGGAGTTTTCGCCTCCTTTTATTTGTAGGTTCATGAGGTCTCTCTAAGAGGCATTTTGTTTTTCCCTACTGATATTGGAACATCAATGCTTCTTAGGTATGGAAGCACTAATGGTTTTCTTTGGTACAATGAAGGCACCAATGTTCCTAATACACCAAAGCACTAATTTATACTTTTAAAAACTTATTAAAATATGTCGATTTCAAGTCTGCGGGGGTCAAACGAGAGGGTAGAGGTACCCGCGGAGTACCCAAACTCGCGGTACTTGGGCATTTATGGGTACCAGTACCTGTTTTCCATTAACTAAGTATCGAGTACTTAGGTGAAGTACCAAGTAATTCCAAAGGTACATGTTCACGTACCAGGTACAACAATATGGGTACCCGATACTAGAACGCATGGTCGACCCCTCAGTACAAAAACCATGGCTACTCAGCAAATAACTGTAGTTTTGTAATAGCTAAGAAATATGTAAGCTGCCACAATCCATCAGCTTTTTCTCCTTGTAAAACCCAAAGTGTAGCTAACCTTCATATGTGTGTGTGTGTTTGTGTGGCGAGGAAAAGAAAGGCAATAGGAAATGGGTTTTATTGATAGTTTTAAACAATAAATTCGATTGATGGGTTTAAGCTAATCGTTGGGTAGTTCCAGGGGCTTGAACTATTAAACAAAGATATCAAGTTTAAGTTTAAGTTAATGAGAGAGAGTCAAACTATTAAAATTACCATGTATAAATAGATAAAAAGTTATTGTACTAAATTATATATAAATTGAATGTACAAAATAGGTCAATACAATGTGTTATAAACCATTGTGAAGAAGGATAGAAGGTCAAAATTATAGTATCAAAGAAGTCAGGCATGCAAGGCACATTGATTTGTCCTTTCTTGCCCCTCTAATGCCTACTCCAAGTGTGTTCCCATCATCTACACTTACACATTTTCTTATTTCTCCTCCTTCTAGCACACTAAGCAGTTTTACATTTCCTCCGTCTCCTTAATAGTATCATGGAAATTGAATATATAAAGAAACCAAAATAACTCGAAAGAGTTTTTCGTATCAATGTTGCAAACATCATGTTGGAAAAAATATTGTGGAGCGTTCGCGAAAAAAAAATTATCGGCAACATCGGGGAAAATATTAGAAAATATCGAAAAATATCAGGAAACTTCAAAAAATACAAAAATATTCATTTTTTTTCAAATTTCTCAACATCTAAAGCAGTTGCCTCCTTCTATTCCTTATATGGGAACATATAACAATGAATAACACCTTTGCTCTCAATCCCCTGTACTTTCCCTCATCAAACTAAGAAAAAAAATCCAAAAATATCTTGACTCAGTTGATATTTGTCGCTAATTTCCCAATATGTCACGATATTTTCAAAATATCGTAATATTTTAAATTTGAAAAAATCATGATTTTTTTCAATTATAATATTGTTGTGCTGAGAGCATTGCAAATATCGCGATGTCAATGATATATCATCAATGTTTGCAACATTGCTCCATATTCTATTAATAAAATGTGCAGTTAAATCCTTCTTATAAACAATTACAAGCTAGTCAAGTCAATCCACTTTATGAATATGGGGTAGACAGAGAAACACACTAAAGTGAAATAAAACATAAAAGCACAAAATAACTTATAGTCAAGGTAACTTTATGTAATACCCTCAGTTTGACCCTTGGAATATATATATCAAATACATTATGTAAATGTTTTCTAATTTGAACAGTGTGACTGGCTTATCAAGCTAATTAGAATGTTATGTAAATATTATGTTGATTAATAATATGAATGATCCAAAATGGTTGCGTAAGGTGCACCAACGGGGATATAATTCCACTATAGGAAGGAGGAAAGGGGGGCTATGGGGAATTGAATCCTTGATTACCAAGTGTTAGCCATAGAGCCAATGCAATTGCTTCCATGAGCCTTAAATGAGCCAATTAATTCCTTCTACTACTTTCACCCAATCATTTATTTCCAGTGTGAGGTTGGTGGGATAAGTCCCTTTCCATAGTTAAGGAAGCATGGGGATGCAAGTGCTTCTATGGCATTTGTAGGAGTCATTTTTCCCCATGATCAGAAGCTGTGTCAGGGGAGCCTTTTGCTTTTCCCTCTATTCTACATGGGGAGTCAATGCCTCCAATATTACCTTTCACACATTCGTTCACCCAGATTCACGCTCCCCTCAGACTTACATTGACATTGAGACTCTTGGATTTTTTAATTTGTATACCCTCCTGAGACGAGCCCTCAATCACACCTAGACCTACCTTCTCTTTCGCTTAGACTCCTCCCCGATGCGATCATACTTAGACTTACACCTTGTGACTCGTTTACCCTTGCATCCAAATTGACATCATGGGCACCATCCCTTTGTTTTAGACTTACACATACCCTAAACGATGCAAACACTTCCCTTCCTTATCACAAAGACTCAACCTTCATGAAGACTCGCGTTCCCTTCACTTTGTTAACTATTCTAGTTACCAGAAACTATGTTTCACCCAGAACCTGAACCTTTATCCCGATCTGTAGACTAGAGAGAGAGAGAGAGAGAGAGAGTTGTAAGTGATCCCTGAGGTCTGAGATCGACCCAATGTGTTTTGTTACTCACACATGCATTAGCATCCATGAATGAAATCTACAGGTAGATCCCCAACGTGATGTGACTAGTTAGATTTTATTTATGCACACACTGTAAGCAATTGGCAAGATGGATCGCTCGAGGGACCCGAACCACTGAAGGGGATGCCTAATCTTGGAAAGTGTTGTGTGGGGTAGGTATTGTGGTTCAACCAAGGGTATGCTAGTTGTTTTAGGCTATTGTAGAGCTCTGTGTGAGAATTTGGCTTGGCATAGAGAGAAAAATGGGTTGTGGGGTGAGATATAGAAACCTTTAGGTGTTTCCTTCTCCCTGGCAGAATCATAGCCTAGATTGGGGGTGGACTCTCATCAGAATTTGTATATGTTGTACAGAGTACCTACAATTGGGTGGACAATGGTACTTACACAGCTAGTTGCTTGGATCCTTGTTCTAAATAAGTGTTTATTTGTGTCTAAATTTGAAATGTTGTTGTTTGTTGAGCAATGAGTTATGATTATGCATGTGTTATATTATACTGGTAAATGCATGTGTTGTGTGTGGATTGAGTTAAATTCCGTTGTGTTTATTTTTATGGTTATGCACACTATTACTCTCAATGTAAATTCATATATGGAATTCGGGCTTAATTAAGAACCCATAATCGTTCATATCCCCCTCTAAGTTATCTGGCTGATAGACAGGGACGTTACAGAGTGGTATCAAAGATCTAGGTTGCAACACTGGAGTTGTATGGGTTGGAAACCACATTCACAAGACAAAAACAGAAAAAGCATCGAGCATGAATGATGAAAAAATTTGGCTAAGTGTCGAGGAGTTTATCATAAACCCCGACAGAGAAAGCCTAAAAGCGAATCGGAGGATGACATGTGGTGGAATCCAAATGGTTGTGAGAGTTTGATATCACGGGTGAGATTGGTGATACTCAATAGAAACCCTAATGCAGAAATCTAAATGTCAACTAAATTCAGCGTGGTGACAAGTGGAATAATCCAATTAGATATCGAAGCTCCCATATCAAAGGTGTTAAAGAGGATATTCAGAAGAATCCCCATAAAGTTTAGTTCGGTAGCGTATCGGACATGGACACGTGGAAGACCAAGAGTGGCCAATATGAAAGCGAAAAAAAGGATGTTCGGGGGAGGTCACAACGGTTAAGTTCCGATGGTGAAAGCTTGACGGGACACGTGTAGGTGTTTCGAAGTCCTACGTCAGAGTTTCTTAGAGGTTGCACGCATGGAAAGTCCGACAAGAGGCCTCGACAGGACACATGTCGACGTTTCGAAGTTTTGTATCAGAGTTGTTTTAAGGTATCGTTATAGCAGAGTCCGACAAGAAACCTCGATTGAGCACATGCGTTAGATCCTCAAAGTTTTTGCATTGTAGTTGTTTTAAGGAGTCCCGAAAAGAAGGTCCGACGGAGAGCCCCGAAGACGACACGACACGCATCAGAATACCGGTGTTGTCTTGAGTGGACACATGGCTAAGAATTGGATTTGAATTCTTAAGGATTACAAGGAAGCATAGTTGTTGAAGGGTTGATAAGTGAGTACCGATAGACCCCTTGTCATCCACAGAAACTACTTGTCATTAACCTAAAAAATACCTGTCATTACCTACAAACTGTTTACAAACAACACGTCAACCTGGTGCTATTATCTGATTAACCTATTCACCATTAACCAAAAAGAGTCGATGGTAAAGGGAAGGAACTGTTGCGAATGGATAGCGCCTAACCACGCCCATCTGACGGTTGGCCCAAACCGTTAGCACGAATGAAGGGATCTGGCTTAGTCCTATCACTGGAAAAAGAGTCTTCAAAGAAAAAGGGCAGTGGTACTCACTACTCACCCTCAACTTTCAAGTGCCGAAAGAGTGTAGAATTAGGCAAATTCGACAATATCAAAAGGTTGATAAGAATGATCGAGCAGAGGCAATGAGCTTCAGCCCAATACTGTTTCAGGTATGAGATATTGGAAATGACGATGATTTTTATACTATAGGGTGCAAAAGTTGGTCACCGTTAATTCATGTGGCTACAAGAGCAGTGCCAATTTGGGGAAAATTGTGGATTCTAGAAGGCTACAACTTCCATCTTGGAGATTCGAACGGAGCATGGCCATAGCCATAGGAAATATTATTCAAAGGATAATAGTGTGGGTGTGAATTTTTATTTAGAAAGATCTCTATGATTGTTTTAGAAAGTTGACAAAACAGAACATTTAGGCATGATTGAGCAATAAATTCTCAATGTGGATGACTTTCAAGTAGCCCAAAATTTGGGAAAACTTTGCATAATGGCATGATACTAAAGATAAAAGTAAGTAAATATTACAATACCCATACCATCGTAATGGTTCTCTTACAATAAAGTGGAGGCATGGTTGGAAAAGAAAGCACGATAATTGTTTGTTGGCCATCAATATAAAGAATTGAACCAAGTCTGGTTGGATGCTTGGTAACAGGGAAATACCAATAATGAGTTGGATAAGAATACACTCTTGCATATTGTATCTTAAAAACACTCATTATGGAAGAAAGAAGCTAAGGATTGATGGTCCCTTAGCCAGAATGTATGCAATGCATTCTGTATGCTCAAAATATGCAATATGAATTGCATAGAGGGGTGGTGGAAATCCATTAATGAGAATTATTAGTTATCATTAATGCAAGTGGAAACCATGTCTAATCATGAAAGAATGGAATAGATCGATTATGGACAGTGGTGCCTTGGATAAGAATGCATCCAATGTATTATTTTGATTAATATGCGCAGTTTGAATTGCAAGGAAGAGCCATGAGAGTCCCTAACTATTAGAGGTGGATTTTGTATTCCACAAGAGAATGTTCAACAATGGGGAAAGACTAACATAAAGGACAAGCAACTTGTAGAGGTGAAGGGTGAATCATCCTTGTGGACAAGTGCATGCATGCTAAGAGAAGTTGCATGATAGTGTAATAGTATGAACCAGTAACTTATGAGTAAATAATGAGAATGGTAAGTAAATTTCATTCACCTAGAAGTTTTCATGAACAAAATAAGACATTCCAGTATGTGGACATGTCATGTGGTTCATGATAGTGATAGAATGGCCATGCAAGGGATGTGAAATAGGGAATGAGGCATTCCTATTTGTGAATCAGAATTGTAGCAATTATTTATGTAGGAAACAAAAGAAAGTCTCGTAGTTGAATGAGCCATGAGGACATATAACAGACCTTGAAAAGGATCCATAAGGAGTTGGAATGGAATCAATCGCAACAATGTTAAGAGATAGAATTCCAAGAAAGGGAAAGGTGGACTTGTTTAAAAATGCCCAAAGCAATTGGAGTAGCAAGGCAATGTAAACGAAGTGCAATGAAATATATTGTAGACCAAGGAAAGCTACATAAGTTTGATAGATGGTTATAGAAGAAATTGGAGAACGATGTATATATGGTAACATTGATCAAAAGAGAATTTTCTCACCTTAAGTTAATTTTGTTTCTAGCATAATAATTGCATGCTTGGAAGAGAGGTTGTGAATTGCATCAACTATGATGTGGAATAGAAATTCCATGCTATGATGAGGAGTTGGGTTGAGAGAATTCCTTGACTCGTATATTGTCGTTATATTTATATTTTATGACCTTTATATACAGAAAACTATCACATAAGAATGTTGGAAATGCAAGAGTTAGATAGTTGGAATATATATGCATAGTGGGCATATTAAAAGATAATGCATAGTTCATGTAAATGTTCTTGTGCGTACATATGATATTGCATATTAGTTAAAGCATTATGGTTTTACATATGTAACAAGCCACTAATGATTATTTTTGTGGTTGATGATGATTATTTGACCAAAGATGGTTGAAGATGTTGAAGATGTTGTTGCATGTGACCAGAAACCTTGTGAAGAAAGGTTGGGGCAATGAAACTATAATGAAGAGGTTGGTGGAAGGATTGTGTAATCCTTTGAAAGAGACCAACTAATCAGGGAACATCAGAAATATTGATGGAAACCATGCAGGTAATGGTTTGTTTATATTGATTTCATAAGCATTGAAAAGGAATTGGGTAAGAATCCCTTCAACCATAATTTAATAATTATAAATTGGTATGTGTGTGATATCAAATGCATTTATGTGATTGATATCCCATCAAGTATGGTGAGGCAAGGGATAGTAAGGGGAAGGAGCCTTACCCTATACGATTTAAAAAAAATAGAATGCATTCATATGAAGGAATAGCATGCCATGTGTGAGACCATGACGGTGTTGGGTTATGAAGCCTGTAGTGTTGAACAAATATTTCATGAACTCCCTATTAATGTTAATATGGAGTGAAGCCTCTTTTCCAACAAGAAAGGAGTGAGTGAACTCTCGATGTTGTGTCCGAGTGTAAAAGGAAGGAACCCAGATAGTTAACCAAGTGATTGGGGAGATGGTCGGGCATTGTGTTGAAGCATTGGCTAGGAGGTCCAACTTACCATGGTAGGACACATGTGTAGGTAGAGAAATGTTTTAGGGCAATGACGAATTGCATTGGGTGCATGAGTATAAGTGAATTATGCACTTTGAATTACTCATTGAGAAGAGATTCTTTATTCTTCTGAGAGACTGTTAAGCAATGAAGGGAGTAGTTTGGCATGTGAGTATGTCGGTGCAAGCCTGATGACATGACATGATGGTATTCATGAATCAATGCATGGGTGCAATGAGTGAATGTACATTACAAGATTATCCAAATATGTGGTTATGCATGCATGTGTGTGGGTACATATGTTAAGATTGTAATATATATTTCATTGAAATTCACTAAATGCTAAAATGATAGAATTATTGACAATTCTAAGTTCATTTTATGAGTTGCTATGGAGTAGGAGAAAGAATTGCATGAAGAAAGTAGACACATTTGATGGGTTGTTTGAATGCTATGTTGGGAGGACATAATTGCATGCAAGGATACAATGTTGTAATCATGAGTATTGGAAGTTTTATTTGATTACATGCATAGTGTGACTGTATCTTACAATTTTATTGTGATAATGATGCATTAGTAAAGTAAATGTATTCCATTGCCTCTGAGATATCAATAGTTGATGGTGTTTAATTTTTTCTGCTATAATTATGGGATCATTTCAGTGGTTGTTGTAAATGTTGCAATGTAATGGTGTGACATGTGTGGATACTAAAAACGTGTTTGGATGTTTGAAAGGTTTAGATTGTGGGTAGAACTGTCGTGGATATGAAAATTTGTGAAACTCCATAATAAAGACTTGGAGTTACTGTGTGCAAAATCCAAACATTATGAGGATCTCATGGTTCGAAAGCCAATTTCTATAGGAAACATATTTGTAAATTTCATATTTGAGATTTTCGCTAATGATTGTTCTCATGATATTGAATTGTGTTAAGAGGACATGTTGTAGGTGGATGTCCAAGTTATGGAAATAAGTGTAAAACCAAAGGGGACCGAGTGCTACCACTTACAATATCCAAAAAATATGAGGATGGCCTCATGGTTAAATAAATCAAATTTCTGTAAGAGACAAAATTGTAAATTTGAATTTGATTTTGGTTATTAATGTTATTGACTATTTGGTTATTTGTGAATTGTGTCAAGAAGACACGTTGCAGGAAGACCATGCGCTATGGCCTACAATAGCCAAACATCATGATAAGGATCTCATGTGAGATGAGGGATCTGTCTACTGAGCACAGATGATGGCTACTGAATGCTTGCAAGCAAAAGGGAGAATGCTACTATAATGACACGGGAACCCTATGGCATGCCTTGATCACCATGAGCTATGTTGTATTATGGATTGCTAGTGGGATTCCCTGGAAGTAAGGCCTGTGAGTTGGCACTCTTCTTGTGCGAGGAATCCAAGGAAAATGATGGATCGCCTAAGAGACCCAGATTGGAGAAGGGGATGTCTCAGCCTGAATGGTGATACTGCGAGGAAGAGACAACTTGAATGAATTTGAGTGAGAGATTCATGTCATACTAGTTGGGATCAAGAAGGCATTAAGGTATATGTAGATACCTTGGGTGTGTCAGAGAAGATAGTAAGTTGAATCTCACCCATGGAATCCATATGGAGCAAATATATGTCCATACAAATAAGTATTGGGCGTATTGCATACTTCATCTTGTGTTATGGATATATATGCTTCAGTTATGTAGTTTGAATATATGTTAATAGATCAAGTGTTGCTTATAATGGCTATGACAAACATGTTTTTTCCTTGGATGAAGGTAATAGGTATGTGAAGAAATTTCAAAATAATTGGAGGTGTCCCAAGGTATCCCAAAGGAATGATTAAGTATTATTGTCCAAAATAGCTAGCAGCAAGACAGAGTAGCCTTGAAAAGAAAAGCATTGCGATGCAGTTGAAAAGAAGCACATGGACCCTTGTTGAAACAAAGAGAACACTAAGGACGATGTTATTCCAAGCGGGAAGGGATTGTAATACCCCCAGTTTGACCCCTAGAATATATATATTAAATCTTATGTAAATGTTTTAATATTTGAACATTTTGATTAGCTTATGAAGCTAATCATAATGTTATGTCAATATTAGGTTGGTTGACAATATGAATTGTCCAAAATGGTTGTGTAAGGTGTACCAAAGGGGATATGATTCTACTAGAGAGGAAGAGGAAAGAGGTCCTATGGGGGATTGAATCCTTGATTACCAAGTGTCAGCCATATAGACAGTCCAATTGTTGCTATGAGCCTTGAATGAGCCAATCATTATTTTTTATTGCTTTCACCCAATCATGTATTTATGATGTGAGGTTGGTGGGAGAAGTTCCTTCACGTAGTTAAAGAAGCATGGGGATGAAAGTGCTTATGTGGCAATTACAGGAGTCATGTTTCCCCATGATTAGAAGCTATGTCAGGGGAGCATGTTGCTTTCCCTCTATTCTACCTAGGGAGTCATATTCGCCGACCTTACCTTTCACACATCTGTTCACCCATAATCATGCTCCCCACAAACTTATGTTGACGTTGAGACTCTCATATTTTATCTCTCGCAGACCCTCTTGAGACGGACCCTCGATCACAACTACACTTACCTTCACTTTCATTCAAACTCCTCCCTGATTCAATCACACTCAAACTTATGCCCCACAACTCATTTACCCTTGTGTCCAGACTGCCATGGTGGGCACCATCCCTTTGTTTCAAACTTACACAGACTCCAGATGATGTAAACACTTCCCTTCTCTATCACAGAGACTCACCCTTCATGGAGACTTGTGTTCGCTTGGCTTCGTTAACCATTTTGGTTAGTAGACACTATGTTTCACCAAGAACATGAAACTTTATCCTGATCTATAGACTAGAGAGAGAGAGAGAGACTTGGTTGTAAGTGTTCCCTGAGGTTTGATACCAGTCCCGTGAGTTCTATTACTCGCACATGCCCAAGCAACCATGAATAAAAGCTATAGGTAGATTCCCATTGTGATGCATTCCCTTAGGGAACCAAATTGGTGAAGGGGATGCCTAAGCCTAAAAAGCGTTGTGTGGGGAAAGCAATGTGGAGCCAAGGGTATGCTAGTTGTTTGAGGCCACTATAGAGCTCTGTGTGAGCATTTGGCTTAGCATGTGTTGAATGGGTTGTGGGTCAATATATAGAAACTTGTAGGTGTTTCCTTCATCCTAGTGGACTCATAGCCTAGTTTAGGGGTGGACTCTCAACAGAAATAATATATGATCGACAAAGTACCTACGGTTGGTTGGAAAATGGCACTTACACATCCATTTGATTGGATCCTTGCTCCAGATAGGTATTTTTTTTTATCTAAAATGTTGTTATTTGACGAGCTATGAGTTATGATTATGCATGTGTTATATTATGTTGATAAATGCATGTGGATTGAGTTAAATTATGTTGCATTTATTATTATCCTTCTGCCCACTATTATTTTCAATGTAAATTCGTATATGGCCTTCAGGCTTAATTAAGAACCCATAATCATGCATATCCCCCTCTATGATGTTCGGTTGATGGACAAGGGTGTTACACTTTATTAATGCCTATGTTTAAAATTTAATTGACCATTATTAATCTGATATTAATCTAACTCCATCCCTTAATGGTCAATCTACTAACCAGACCAAGCCAATCTCAGAATTTACATATTTTTCAAGACCCAATGACTTGGTAAAAATGTTTGTAGGTTGGTTCAATGTTGGACAATACTCTAGCTCAATAGATCAATCCTCTACAAGTTGTCTAATAAAATGGCAATGTAGTTCAATATGTTTTGTACGTTTATGGAACACGGGATTCTTGGCTAGTTTGAGCACCCCTTAATTATCACATAACATGAGTGTTGTATCTATATACTGCATATTCATGTTTGAAAGCATCCTCTTGAGCCAAACTGCCCCACACATTCTTTTCACTACTCGATATTTTGTTTATGTCAATGAAAAGGCTACTACATGTTGCTTCTTGTTGATTCATGTGATTGCACCTGTGCCAACATTGAATACATATATAATAATTGATTGTATATCATCCACACAACTTTTCCAATCTAAATCTATATACCCACACAACTTAGGATTTTTGTTTTTGTTGTACATAATGCCAAAGTCAAGTGTCCACTTCACATATCTCAACACCCTCTTCATTGCAGTCCAATGTTCTACCCTCTATGTTGTCATGAATTTGGAAATGAAAGTCACAACATATCTCAAATTCGGCCTCGTGGTTGTAAGGTATATCAAACTCCCCACTAGTTGCTTGTAGACTGACTCATTAACTAACTTAGATTCAATATTGGTTGAAAACTTCAGCCCTTTCTCCACAGGTGTAGAGGAGATTTTGCAATCCATTATCATGAACCTATTGAGCAAACTCCTAACATATTTTGTTTGTGAGACAAAAATGTTGGTGCCTATTTGTCAAACTTCTACACCTAGACAATAATGTAGGAAGCCTAGATCAATCATGTTAGAATCCTTACTCATACTAGAATTGATATGTTCAATAATACTCACCTAACTACCTGTAATAATGATGTCATCTACAAAAATGCCTAGTAGTAAAATATCATTACCAATGCTTTTGACATATATATTGGAATCTGAAGGACTCCACCAGAACCCCTATTAATCCAAGTACCTGTCAATCTCAAAGTACCATTCCATGTGTGCATTCTTCAAGCCACATAGAGATTTCTTCAATCTACAAACAATATGCTCATTCCTTGGAACTTGAAAACCCTATGGTTGATACATGTAAACTTATTTCTCCAAAAATCCATGGGGGAATACACTCTTCACGTCCATTTGATGGACCTTCTTGCCAAAATGTGCTTCCATGGAAAGAATTTATTGGACGGTGCACATCTATGTTGTAGGAGCAAAGGTCTCATCATAGTCGATGCCCTCTCATTAAGAGAACCATTTTGTAACCAACCATGCCTTGTACTTGTCGAGTGTACCATTTTCCTTGTATTTGACCTTGTACACCCATTTACAACCAATGGATCCCTTCCCTACTGGAAGATCGATGATATCCCAAGTCTAAATTTTCATTAGACTCTCATGTTCAATTGCCATGGCCTTCTCCCATTCAGTTTTCATGGTTCTTCCTCAAACACTTGTTTCTCAATTAACACTTTGAGCATCGGTCATCCAAGCCAAGTTAATCGTGTTTTGTCTATGCATGATCTTGCCTCTCGATGATTATCCCTCAATCATTTCACCCACTTGAACATCTGCAATGGTATTGTGCCACCACATTGGCCTCTTCTTGGGATCCTCCTCATCCAAAATCAATATTGTCACCATGAATTGGAATACATGTACCTATGTCATCTAAATGTTGATTTAGTTTGTCTACATAAAGAAATACAAGCTTAAAAGACCCCTCATTCTCAAAATCTCAACCCTTTTGTGTGGAGATTCCTAAAGCTTGGCCCTTGAATCGTTTGTCGCAATGGGTCTCTCTGCACTAATGGTGATCTATAAAGAAGCTTTGAAAGGTCCATCTTCTTCATCAACCATGACATCTATATTAAAGATCAATTGGTTGGTGTCAACATCAACCAACCTATAATCTTTGTAAATGTCATTCTACCCTGCGATCATCAATTTATTGCTCTTAGGGTATAACTGGATTCTTTTCACATCTGGAATCTAGGCATAGGCAATAAAACCATAGACCTTAAGATGATTGACTCTAGGTTTCCTCCTAGACCATGCTTCCTCTGGGGTCTTTTGCTCCGCTGCCATTGTTGGATATCTATTCAACAAATATACTATTGTGAACACCACTTCAACCAAAAACCTATTTGGGACACACATGTTCTCCATCATACATCTAGCCATCTCATTGATAGTGTAGTTTCACCTCTAAACCACTTTGTTTTATTGTGGAGTATAAGGTGTTGTGAGCAGTCTTTTTATCCCATGTTTAGCACAAAATTTATTGAATTCTTTGGAACAAAATTCCCCAAGAGTTGTAATGGGACAACCTCACTCTTTTTCTACTAATGCTTAAAACTTTTTAAATTCATTAAACAATTAAATTTTCAATTTCGAAAAATACACCCACATTTTCCTACTATAGTCATCAACAAAAAGAAAGAAATACTTGCCATCAGTGACGAATGTCATACTTATTGGTGCATGAACATCTGCATGAACCAACTAAATGACTCTTTATGTTATCCAATATTGTCCTTCGTTAAATTGCACTCTTTGTTGCTTCCTTGTTTGGAAAGCTCCACACACACCATGAATCTACTACTAGGTGTCAGGAAGTCCATTTACCAAATTCTCTCAAGCCAACTAAGAGATGTCGGTCAAGTTTAGGTGCCCATATCTTTGTGTCAAAGTGTATTAATGCCTTATGCTCTCTTGGATACTAATGAATGCTCCCTAACCTGTCTAATGTCAATCAATCTAACAGTCCATGATCCATCACATCAACAGCAATAATCTTCTTGGTCTCCTTGTCAGTTATGTAGTATTTGTGATTGTTAAAGTTGACATCTAAATGGGGATAGTCCCTCATAATCTAACTAATTGAGAATAGATTAACCTCCATGCATGGCACTTAGTACACATTAAGGAAAACCAACATTTTCCCTCCAAAGGAAATATGCACATTCCCTTTTCCAACTACTATGAACTCTTCCCTACCACCAAAGGTCATTGAATCCTTAGAAGAACAAGCAATGTACTTCGTGAATTAGTCCCGCCTATGAGTGAAGTGTCATGGTGCACTTGAATCTATGTACCAAACAAATGACTTGAAATGATTGGCTTGTCTCTTGGCCATGAATGAGTAGAAAGCTAACTCCCTCTCCTTTGTGTGCTCTGCGACATGAACCTTCCACTAAGGCCCTCCCCAATTGGCTTTCTGATCAACCAATCTCTTTCTGTAATGCTTTTTCATATGACCCACCTTGCCACAATAGTAATGTGATGTTCTTCATACTCTTGGTTGAATTTTCACCATTTCCTTGACCTTTCTTGTTTTCCCACTTGCTTTGGCCCTCAACATTGGTTGCAAAGACTTGTTTGTACCCTTTACCTCATTGTTGCTATTGAATTGTTTCTTCTATTTGTCCTACTATAGAGCTTATTGCACAACTTATAAAACTTCAAAGCAACATTAATAAAGGTGGATAATCAATATCTAAATAAAGTTCTCATAAGAGCGTGGTAAGCTTTTTAGCATGATTACTACCATGTCCTCCTCTTCCATTTTTCAACCAATGGCCACCAATTGTTCTCTAATATCCTTGATATTGATTAAATTCTCTTGTAATGATGCACTCTCATCCATCATTATCGAAAACAACATATTCTTCATGAAGAAGGCTTTTCCTTTGTCCAAAGTCTCATGCAACTCTCTCAAATGCTTCCAAATCTATGTTAAAGTCTTCCATGTCTAGATTTCAAGAAGCATTCCATCTGTCGTGGACAACTTAAGCATCATCGTTGTTTCTCTATCATGTCCATTAAGCATTAAAACAAATTTGGGGTCTAAAATGGGCCTCATAATAAAACAAGCCACCTCTTAAGAAAAAGAGCCATTGATGAGTTGAAATTCAAGAACCAATAGAATTTCAAGAAAAAGAATCAACCATAATGGTTGACTTGGCATATTTGTCATAAAAAAACTATTTTTTAAATTCATGTATTCAACTTATTTCCCTGCAGGTTTACTCAAATTTCGAGTGGGAGCACTTGTTGGATGTAAAATTAAATTCAATGTCCAACAAGTACCCACACTACACACTTTTGAGGGACCCCACTACACGAAAAATGAGATATACATATTTTTTTTTAAGTGTTACTTGAAAGTAGCATGTTTTTTTTATCTATTTCTCATTTTTCTCTCAAAAGTATGCAGTGTGAGTACTCTTTGGATGCAGAATTCAAGTAACACATTTTCTATGTATTTCTTGTTTTTCATAGGGTGGGGTCCCTCAAAAGTATGTAGTGTGGGCACGCATTGGATGTGGAATATAATTTCACATCCAATTAGTGCTCCCACTTGGAATTTGAGTAAAACCATGGGGATATATGTTGAAAATAGTAGGAAAAAAAAGTAGTTTTTTTCTCTTTTTCCAAAATTCATAAATATTGTTTTATTATTTTCCTTAGGTATCCATTTTAGACCTCAAATTTTCTCTAACGCATGTCTTGGTCTCTACCTACAACTTTTGATCGGGTATTATATTTACCTAAAACGATAGAAACCAAGAACCTATATTCAAATATGGCCAACATACATTGCATCCACGTATTGTATTTCTTACCAAAGAATCTCTCACTACCTTCCAACATGATGTTGGGTAAAGAGGCCATTGGTACCATAATTAACTATATCGTCGATATATTGGACATATCACGAAATGTCCAAGAAGTCGATATATCGACACCCTGGGGTTGGTGTTTAGGGCTCCTTGGGGTTGACCACTGGGTCATATGACCCCATACCTTGTTTGCTTGATCCGATGGCCTTTGCTTCAGCTACGAAACATTCGTCTCCCTTCACATCCACTTAGGACATCCTCCTGGCCGCTTCTACATGTTAGCACCTTTTCTCCCTAGTCTCTTTCCTTAGAGAAAGTTATCCTCCACGTCAAGCCTTCATGCTGCTTTTAGGAGGGTATTGAGGGATTTTACAACATTCTTGGGGTTAGATGGGGTATAACGTCCTCCCTCCAGATTTCGTTCAGAGTGATTCACTCATTTTGGCAATTTTTGGTACCTAGGGGAAAAAAACCCAGGTAGTCTACATTAGGCCATTTTTGTATTATTATTTTGTTTTAATTTTAAGTTGACATTTTAAAGGCATGTCGGCCTGGATATTTTTGTAAAAGTGAGTGTGAGATCATATAAACAGATCTCCTCACTTCATTTTTAACATAAGACAAGTAGTATAAAACACTATGTTACTTTTCTACCCTTCTAGGGCTCTTTAGATGTGATGTGCACCTCTTGAGGAAGAAATTTTTATGGGTTTGATAATCAATGCTTGGAGTTTCTTTGGTTCAACGCTCTTGTTAAGGTGATGCAAGATTTGTTTGCTTAACACATACACAAGGAGTTACCTAAGGTTTGCATCTTGATCTCTCTTTACTACGTGTTGATGAATGATGTATGTTTATGGATTGAATGGTAGCCTTTAGGGTTGCATTTTGTCTTGGCTAGATATTTGTCAACTTTAGGCACCTTGGTTGTGGAAGTACGTCCTTTTAGGAGTACTTCTAGAGTTAGAACTTTAGGGCTCCAAGGGTTAGTAGTAAACCTAGGTTAATATTCTCTAGAGGCTAGTTATTCGCTCCTTAGATGCCTCAGGTTAGGGTAGGATTGTGCTACGGTTTCGTTCCCTAGGTCTCAAACCTCCCTCTTTTCCCAAACTTTCGTGGCAGATTAGGGTAATTTTACGTTTGCAATTTTATGTTAAAAACCCTAAAAATCAAAATTTTATTTTTTTCACTTTCAGGCCTCCCTAAAATTTTGGACACCTTCCCTACAAATTTGCCTTGGCCTCTAAAGCCCTCAAATCCCCAAGGCAAAATTATAGGAAGCTCTAAAATTCAAAATTACCTAAAAATCTAAAATCTGCCCAAAATCTAACCCTAAACAGTCCCAAAATCCTTTCCTTTTCCATCTTTGAACTCGGACTTTCTTTCCATTGCTTCCTTCACCTAGCAGCCCTAGGGCTTCCTCTTATTCTACCCCCAACAACCCTCTTCTTGAAAAAATTGCAAACTGCAATTTTTTCGGCAAACTGTCAAAACAATCCCTACCTATCCCCTAACATCCTAGGCGTTCCTTCTCTTATCCAACGCTCTCTTCCTTTGTATTCATCTTTCCTTGATCTTCTCTCCTAGCCCAAAACCAAACCTTTACACTTCTTCCAGGGTGGCCTTCTCCCAAACCTGCTCACTGTTGCTAATTATATCAGACCTACAATAATATCTAACAGTGGTCAGAAAGGTGTTTTTTACAAGTTAATACTATTGTGCATGGTCGTGAATGCCACTTGAATGATAACTCTGATTGAAGCTAAGCACCTATGTTAAATACTAGTGCATAGTTGGAGGAATTTTCTTACTCCACTATGAATGATAAATCTTCTCAAGATAAAGTACAGTGGTATGAACACTGTTGCAGGAAGGACATAGCTATCACCTTTCTATTTACACTAATTGCTATACATATTAAATGTTGTTACATGATACACTTTGAGATAAAGGACTTGAATATTGTTCACTAGTGATTGCACGTTACAGTATTGTTCGACATCTTTCATTGCTTGAACTCTAAAATGTTAAAATGTTGTTGCTAATAATCATTTAAATTATTGTTTTCAGACCTTGCTTACAAGTGCACTTATTGCTTATGGTATATATTGTTGCCTAACCTAGATTTTGGAATTAGTACATATGGTGTGACTACAATTATCATTGGATTCATGTCATATTGGTGTACATTGGGATGAATGTATATTGTTGTTGTGTGAAAGGTTACATTGTTGAAAACAAACACTAGTGGCTTATTTCTTTCTATTGGCTAATAATTACATATCACACTTGTTGTCACACATTGGCAGTAGTTGGATAATTAAGTGAATGACATTCAGCATTTATGTGTGTTAGAGATTTAGCTCTAGAGGCACTCCACATGTTTTTGTCTTGTATGTGGAAGTGACCATGCACTAGCTAGGTTACTTTACTTTGTAATGTTGTTTTATAAAGTTTAAAATGACTTTTATGTAATGGGACTTTTTATAAAGTATTCCCTTGTTTTAATTTTATAAAATGACTTTATGAAATAAAGTGTGCTTGTTTCATAAAGTAAAAGGCGACTTTATTAAAATTAAATGTAACCGCTTTTGGGTGAAATTTTATCAACCCTTGATCTTGAAAAGACAAGATCTAATCTTGGCCTTTCAATTTAGGGAATGGGGAAGGTGAAAAGTCACTCTCAAATTATAAGAGAGCCTAGGGTAGTGTGCAAGACAAGCTGAAGGAAAGCATTTCCAAGAGTGTGCATTTTGGCTGGGTAATTTGTAGAGAGAGAGGGAGTTGCTATTTTTCTCAAGTGGGCACGAATCCCAAGGAAAAAAATTTCTTAAGAGGACACGAATCCCGAGAACAACAGTCCGTACACTACAACAGTGGCATGAATTTCGAGAAGAAAAAAATGGGCACGAAAATATGTTGTCATACTGTTAGCTGGGCATGGAAATTGAGATGGGCACAAAAATCAAGGTAGGCATAGAAATCGAGGAATCTGGTAGTCATTTAATGCTAAAATAAATGCTGCTAAAAATTAATTTTCTGCCTGCTAAATGCTGCAATAAAATTTCTCTTGGACTAGTTTTCCCCAGGGTGGGGTTTTTCTAGGATCACATTGACCAAATTTCTGTTGTTTTATGGGTTTGTTGTTTTTTATGTGATTTTTCCGCTGCTACAAACTTAGTTTCAATGTTTCAGCGTGTTGGGTTATTGATTTAAATGCATGAGAGGCTAAGTAACATGACACTTCCAAATAGGGCATGTGTCTCATATTCCACGTGTCGAACACGACAATTGCCCTAATACGTGTCCGACACCAAAATTTTCGTGTCCCGAAATCTGGATACTTTCCAGCACGTGTTGGACACATGCCAGGAATGTGTCCTGATTTCTGGACATGTGTCTTGTCAAAAAGTGTATAGAGGAGGAGGAGGAGGAGGATAGAGGAAAGAGCTACAACAGTAATGCTAATTTTGACATGGAGGAGGATAGAAGAAAGAGCTACAACAGTAATGCTAATTTTGACATGGAGGAGTAGGAAGACGATTGACAGTGGCAGTTCCATTGATGAGCTATGATATTCTTCCATGTGGCTATTTAATATTTTCATTTTGTCTTTAGTAGCATTGTAGATACTAGACTTAGTACTAAGTAGTATCTACTCTATTTTGTATTTGTCGGTGGCATTCTCTCAATATCTATGTAATAAATTTTGATTTTTGTGGTTTAATCAGAAATATTAAATATGTAGTTTATGGTTCAAAGTTCATTATTTATTTATAATTATATTATTGATTCATCATTGTCAAATTTCAATTGAATGATATTATGATTNTGATATTATGATTGATTTACATTGTATATACTTTCAGTTTTTAAAAAATGTATAGCTTTATATATATATATATATATATATATATATATATATATATATAAAATGAGGTGTCGAATACTCGTATCCTATTTCCGGGGTCGTTGTGTCTCGTGTCGAATACTCGTATTTTCGTGTCCTCCGTGTCTCGTGTCCTCATGTCATGTGACTTAGATGAGAGGTGTTTTTAATAATGACAAGTTTTAAGTCTGAAATCTAGGTAAACTAAGTGTTTGACAAAGGTCTGAAATTTTTGTCAATATTTCTACAATATGACATATACATAATTGGTTATTCGTTATCCTTGAATGAACATTCTGCTATGGTTGATACGTTAATAACATTTACTCGGTTCATATCCACACATATAGTATATTTTTCTCATTCCTTGAATTGACTCCAATAAGGCATTGGTCCCTAACCTCTCTTCAAAGAAGATATCATTTGGTGTTTTAGTGTTCTTACAGAGTTACAATAGGGCTCTCCTAGGAGGTTTTGACTTCCAAAGCAGTTTGGGAAGAATGGCTAAGGTGGCAGTGGTCACCCTCTCCCTCGTATGTTTTCCAGTCACTAGCCCTGCTAGTTCATTCTGTAACACAACAGAGCAAAAAACCCTTGTATATTTTAACGATTCAATACCTCTTATACATTGCTTATCCTCGATCTGATGCAACATATGATTTCTCAATGTAGAGCGCAGCAGGTATCTCAAGAGATCAAAAGGCCTAGAGAGTTGAATTATTTATTTTAAGTTTTTAACTATGACATCTTTAATGCTCCTAGTATATTCTTATGCCAGCTCTGTTATGCATCCATGCATGATCATTACTGAAGAATGAGAAAAGTTATCTATACCAATTGTGGATTACTAGAAATTTATCCTCTGTGTTCATAAGCTTGAAAGCTTTTTGCACATTCTATAGGTAGTTCTGAGTAATAATTTTATTCAGAATGGAATTTCTATATGGGGCTGACGTATTTGTTTAATTCTAGATAACTATCTGGGTGCGGATCACATATCTTAGAAAGCACATTGAAATGCTACTGCTCAGTATGCCGATGCAGTCTAGCCCTCAAAAGGAAACAGTTTGCTTGCATAGAAGCGCTGTTGTAAGATGTAGCATTAGCTATATTTAATATTGAAATCATCCATGATCTTAGGCAAAGATTTCTGTCTAGTCATTGAAGATGTAATATCTCAAAGAATTATGGGGTTGCATATGGCCTAATCGAGAAGTTATTTCAGTGACTAAAAGAAGCTTCTTGTTCCATTCTCTTTTCACATCAAGGCGATAGTAAATCTGAATCCAGGCAAACTGTTGTTGTCTGTCTTGTGTTCCTCATTATAATGGTTGCTAATACTTTGACTGTAAGTCTTTATTCAGCGATTGAGTGGCTTAAACTAGTTTGTACTTTGACACTATAAAATTTGTATGGACATTAATTGAATGGCAGTGAACATATTTGGCCCTCATGATTTTTTGTTTGACAAACAAGGGTGGACGTCTAACACTCACTGAGGCCTTTAAGCACACAGCCCTTTCAAAGCTTGCAAATGAAGCTGATAACTTGGAATGTGCAAGGATTGGGATCACCCCAACATCAAAGGTCTTTAAAATGCTAAGTCACATGACACTGGGAAATGGGGATACGCTCATATGAGCATCCAACACAAGACGCCTATTACCCCCCCCCAAAAAAAAAATGTGAAACAAGGGACATACACAAAGATATATTTAATTTACAAATATAAACATAAAAAATTGGCATAAAGATACAAATTTTAAGATCATTTACAAAACCTAGAATTCCTTCAAATCTGGTTTTTCCCCTTAACCTGCAAACTGTTAGAAAAAATTCATGTGATTGAAAATGAAAAAATGGAGGCCAAAATCACCTTTTAACTCTATTTTTGCCTCCCATGGATTCCTTTTTCTTGCCAAGGTATCTGACACATAGGAACACACTCTGGCAGGGTGTCACGCATGTCAATGTGACCAACATACGATATGCAACACAACCCTCCCAGCATGTCCTGTATATCTCAGTTAAAATGTTGCATGGAGATTGACAAGCCTGACAATATGTTCATCCAAGAAACCATGTTAAATGGTGTCAGAAGAGTAGCAGCATTAAAAGAGGTTGGGAAGGATTGGTGGTTCAGAGCAATGGATAGGATAGGGAAAGATGTTGGACATATAAATGGTTGGTGTTTTAATTCGACATCCAAATGATACACAGATCTGCACTTAAAGAATTTTTCTACAAATAAAACAGAAACACCCAAACACCAATAAAAGCTTCAAATCTACATAAACAGTGTTGAATAGAAAACTCAAAAGTGCAAACACCGCATATCAAGAGATGAGATCAGCCCTGCAAATAGATAAAATCTGATCTATACAAACAGAAACATGAATGTAGTGGACAACAAACAAAGATTTGGAACAGCAAGCTCTATCTTCTTATTCACACATAAGAAAAATACAATATTGTCTTCAAGGGACTACAATAGCTTCTCATAAGCCTTAGGCACCCTCTTACACTCCACACATGCAAGAAAGAAAACCCTAACTAGTGTGTCAACCCTCACCTGATCAAACTTAACAACAGGCAAGGGCGGTGCCAAAACCACTTGCTAAGAAATAGACTAGCCTCAAAGGTGGTGCCAAGAAATATCTCCTAGTGGGGCACCCTACCCATGCCCAAAATAGCACTTACACATTCTACCACTGAAAGAATCTGTCAAAACTCTGAAAGATGAATCCATCAAAAGTTGTCATAATTGTGTAAGTGGAATCTGTCATAAATGTAAGGAATCTATCGTAGGGGTGTAAGGGAACCTCTCCCACATTGCACACACATGCTAAAAGGAATCCCCTCCAACACTCATGCCCTCCTTTATTAGGATACCATCTTCTTAAGAGAACAACTCAGAGCAACCAAAAACTAACACTCCCACTTTGCCAGGAAGGTGCTCTCCACCGGCTCAAGCTTCTCTCTTGGAATCTCAAACTTCCACTTTGCTAGGGAATTCGTCAAAATGTCAACAACCTGCAAATCAATGGAAACATAGTCAAGTACAATAGCTCCCTTTTGTACTCTACCCCTCAATAAATGGTACTGGATATCTATGTGTTTGAGTGATCATGAAACACTGGATTCTCAGAGAGCACGATGCAATTCTGATTGCCACAGTACAAAGCAGTGGGCTGCAACATCTGATTGGTGGCCTCTTCAATCAACTTGTAAATCCAAATGGCCTCACAACAAGTAGATGGCGCTGCCCTATACTCTGCTTCAACTGAACTAAGAGTAATTGCCAATTGCTTCCTGCTGAACAAGGAAATCATACATGATCCCAAGCAAAAGCAGTGACCTAAAGTATTGTTTTTGTGCTTGCATTTCTAGTCCAATCTAAATCTACAAATCCATGTAGCAGTAACTATCTATCTTCCACATACTACATGCGATAATGAATTGTGCCCTTCAAAATATCTAAGCACATGCTTGGCAGCTTTACAATGAATCTGTGGGGATTCAACAATGAACTAGCCCAAGGTATTCACTACAAAACAAACATCAGGCTTGGTATTCACAAGATACATTAGAGAGCCAATTAACTGCCTATATAAGATGGATCTACCAAATCGAAATCTAAATCAGCATATAACTTTAGATTTGGCACCATAGGAGTGACCAAGGGCTTGCACTCTAGCCTCTCTTCAAAATCTTTTTTGTGTACTTCCCTTGCCCAAGCAAGACTTTGCTTGTACCTTGCCAAACTTCTAGACCCAAAACGTAATCCATTAAATGCCCTTCATGTCATATCGGCTTGCCAACTTTTTCTTGCACCATGCAATGACCTCCTCTAAACTACCTATAAGAATTTGGCCATCTACACATAGAACAAAAACAAGCAAATTAAATTTATCATATAAATAATAAAGATCTGGCTTTGTTGCCGTCTCAGTAAAGCCCAACTTCTATCTTCTAAGTACTCATCAATCCTCAAGTACCATGCACGTGGTGGTCGCTTCAGCCAATAAAGGGCCTCATTCAATTTAAACATGTGTATCTTGCCCATGCACCTAAAGGCCTCTTGGGTGATTATGTATACTTTCTCTTCAATTAAGGCATTCAGAAAGCAATCTTTACATCCATCCAGTATAAAGGCCAACCAAAAACTAATGCAATAGACATGATGACTTCGATAGAATTACACGTTGAAACTAGAGCAAAATTCTCCTCATACTCAACTCCCTCTTTCTAAGAGAATCCTCTAGATATGAATCTGCATTTGTACTTCTCTATACCCCATATGTTGTATGCTTAACCTTGAACAGCCATCCAGAGTTTAATCTCCCATACATCATTCTTCAAGATGGAGTTATCCTCCTCCACCATGGCATCACACTATACCTGCTCTACATTAGCCTCAGAAAAGCTGGAAGGTTTTGCATCAATGATCAAAGACATCAATAGAACATAAGAAGGATATCTTCTAAGTGGAGGACTCGCTCAAACAGTACACCTTGGTGCTCCCAGTTGCTCTACTTCCTTTAATGTTTGGGTAAGCCATCTCAACTTCCTAGCCAAATTTGAGAGTAATAAGCCCTCTCCCTCTGAAGTGGAATCTTGCTGATCGGAATCTGAGTTTGGTTTAATCCTCTAGATCAAGACTTCAGATCAGCAACCTTCTCACCTTCCACAATCTCTGGAAGGTTCCTGGGAATTTTAGGACCATCCATCCTCATCAAACTTACATTGCTACTTACCACTATCTTCTACTGCATTGAAATGTAGATCCAGTAAGCCTTGGATGTTTCATTGTTCCCAACAAAAATACCCTTGATACTTGAGGTTAAAACTTAGTTCTCTTCTCAATAGGCATGTGAATATAAATAGGACAACCAAATACACAAAAGTGAGATACCTGTGGTTTCTCACGAATAAAGCTTCTTCTAGTGTCTTCTCCTTTAATGCCCTATGAGGACATCGATTCAAAATGCACACAATTGTATTACATGCCTCTATGCAAAGACACATGGACAAATCCAAGTCATGGATCATAGCCTTGGTTGTCTCTATGATGAATAAATTCTTCCTCTCGGCATCCCCAATTTGCTGTAAGTTGTAAGGCACTATCAGCACCCTCTTGATTCTTGCTTTTTTGCAAAATGCATCAAATCCCTTGGAGGTGTACTCTCCTCCATTGTCAAACCTCAACACTTTAAACTTTTTACTTGTTTATGTGGTGCTCCCTGTTAGCTGAAACAGAATATTTAGAAAAATATAGACTGAAATATAGTTATGGAAAGCAAATAAACAAAACAAATATTGGAAAATAACAACAGTAAGAAAACCTTTATTGATATTCAGCATTGAATACAATGTTCACTTACCTCTTTGAGGGGGCAACCTCCAACATGAGCAGAACTCCAAATATAATAACATTCATTTGGCAACCAATCAAGTAGCATCTACTACTATATATAGCCTCTAATTGACCAAAACCCTAACCACCTAGTGGACCTCCATTAATGAGGCCTCAACCACTAACTAGTGGACATTCTTTAATAAGGCCAATTACATTTCTTGATTTCACACTCTATTATCTCATGGGGCTTTGTTTAATAAAGATGGCCCTCGATACATTAGGTAACAACCCATTCTGCTAACTAGGAGAGTTAGGGTGGGACACTTAACATGCCTCCCCCCATACAAAGTAGTGTTACCCTCAAGGCTAGAGATGAGGAAATTGGGGGAGAACCTTTGTTGGTTCTCCCCTGCACCATCTTTATGTTTTCCTGATTTCGATAACCCCATAAATGAAATCCATAGAAATGTCAAGCCATACAGTGGCAGAAATGGGTAAGGGATGTAATGCTCCTAGAGGCTTTATTGTTTGCCCTTGTGACATTGGCAAGTTTCATATTCAACCAGAAAGGTGCGGAAATGTGTGGATGTCCTTCATGCCTTCCCAAAAGAATGAATGCTTAATCCTTTCATATGTTTTTTGAAACCAAAATGACAAGCTATCAGAGCAGAATGTATTCAAATGGGGAATTCTAAACAAAAAATATAGGGCCTTGTAGTGCGGCTCATCATTCGACCAAGTGTAGCCTAGATATGCTTGTGGATCGACCTGCAACTAGTGGATCATGTGCATGATCTTGGAAACTATCGACCATTCTTGACCTATCACCTGAAGCTAGTAGGGCACTGGGAAAGATAAGGAAAATAGGGACTCTTCCTCATCATACTTCCTGTAGAGAGCATCAACCACCACATTTTTCTTGCACTTCTTGTAGATAATCTCATAGTCATACCATAACAATTTTGCATAGTTACTGGATTCGGCCACCAAGGGTCCAATTCTGTATCGGAATCTTCGGGGAACTGCGGAATTGCTGATCCGGGTCCGATTCTTCACGATTCAGTGCATTTTTGTGTGGGATCCGTATCCCTTTTCGGATCCGTTTCCTCTACCCTGAGATTCGTTTCCGTCACACGGGTTCTGTATCTGAAGAAGTGGAATCGGTCCCCATCAATGTGTGGCACCACAAAATTGGTTAAACAATATCCATGAATTGTTTTGTCGATGCTTTCTATCTCCAAATCCATGATTGAGCGATGTACTTGGTCAATCCCCTAGTGGGCTGCTTATTTTTCACTCCCCTAGAAATAGTACGAATTGTAAATATATTGATATGAAAATGGTGGTTGTTACTCAGTTTTGGATTCAAAATATAGTAAAATAATATTTTTTTGTTTTATATTGTTTTCGAGAACATTTTTTTTGGCATAGCTCCAATCTTCTTCAGCAACTTTAATTAACGAGTTAAGTTTTCTGCTTGTCATGAAGTGTTTGCGAGGGGAAGCAAGTATATGGATCAATGATACCGTGTTTCGAATAAATTCCATTTTTGCAAACCGAGAGTTCCATTACAGTCTCTAAATTTTCCCTTGGAATAATAGGGATGATAATGCTTCTTAGATTGGAGACATGTAGTCGTGATGTATTACTCGTGCACTTACTATTGTTGGAATGCCTACAATTTATCCATTATAAAATGTCTTTCAACTGTTCATGTACCTAAAAATTTAAAATAGGGATCAATCGAAAGAAATGTCTGCCAAATCATCTCCTGCCAAAGTTCCATTTCAATTACTACTAAAGTAGTAAAGTGTATTGTTTTTGGGTCATTTTCTTTTAACCGTATTGAATCTTTATTGCTTACTGTAATCAAAGAATTATGTGAAAAAATCAAGGCAAAAATGCTCAACATTCTTAGAGAGTATGCACCCTGCAATATGCATATTTTACATCTGAAATCTGAAAATTACATGTCTGAAATTGACTATGTTACGTGTATGATCAATGATGAATCAATAATGTTCATGAATCAATGATGTATATGATTTTAAATGTGTATTTTTATAAAATTATAAATTTATAATATATATATATATATATATTATAAAAAAATTAGGGTTAGGGTTCCGAATCCCCGATTCCTAATTTTGGACGAGTGTTGAATCCCGTATCCGATTCTTTAGCCGATTCCAATCGCACCCACAGTTCGTGTAACCTTGCAATTTTGTGACCCGCTTTTGCTGCTTTGGGGAGGACAACCTTTGTTTCAGGAAATATTTCAAGCTACAATGGTCTATTTTTACATGGAAACAACACCCCATCAGATAGGAATGCCAAATATTAATTGCATGAAGAAAAGTCAACATTTCCTTCTCGAAGATGGATTTACCAAAGTTTCTATCACATAATTACTTACTAGTAAAGGTGAGTGAGTGTCCCTCTTGCATTAACACAACCCCAATCCCTTTGCCTGAGGCATCACATTCCATAACAAAAGTCTTACTGAACTCAAGCAAGGAGAGTATCGATGTAGTACACATAGCATATTTTAACTTGTTTGACCTCCTCATTCCAACTAAAGGCGTTATTTTTTAGCAAGGTGGTGAGGGGAGTGGCAATTTTACCATAGTTCTAGACAAACTTCCAGTGGCAATTGTGAGGCCAAGAAAGCCATGCAAACTTTTGAGTATCTTAGGGCATGGCCAATCTGTCATCGCCTCGATTTTCTTGGGATCAACACCCACACCCTCCCCACTAACAATGTGGCCCAAATATTCTACTTCGTAAACACCAAAAGCACATTTATAACATTTGAGGAACAACCAATGATTATGGAGTTGTAAGACCTTATCCACATGTGCCACCCAAGTTTTGTTGTAGAGCAAAATGTCATCAAAGAAAACTAGGACAAAATCGTATAGAAGGGGTCGAAAGAGGTGGTTGATGAGCCTCTAAAAAGTGGAGGGCACATTGCAAATACCAAAAGGCATCACCAAAAACTTGTAATGACCTCTATGAGTGCGAAAAGTTGTGTTTGGAATATTTGCTTCCTTCATGCGAGTTTCGTGATAACCAAAAGCAAAGATCAAGTTTGGTGCAAAATTGTGCTCCCTAGAACTCATCTAAGAGATCATCAATGACCGGAATGGGAAATTATCTTTTACTTTCAAGTTGTTAAGAGATTGAAAATCAGGACACATGCGCCAAGTTCCTTCTTTTATAAGAACCATGAAAACCGAAGAAGAGTAGGGGCTAGCATTATGATACATGTAGTAAGACGGATGATACTTGTAGCCAATAGATTTTGGACAATCTTTTCAATTTCATTCTTTGGGAAAATGGATAACGATACAGGCACACATTGGATGGTAGGCTATAAGGTAGTAGCAGGATGTTATTATCAGTGTAGTCAGACTCTTTGAAGACTTGCGAGTCTTGCCGAGTCTTGCCAAGCGACCAACGGGATGAGTACTCGTGGCATACTCGCCACACTCGCCACTCACTTGCCGCAGTCGTCACGTACTCGCTCAACTCGTCAAATATTCGCGAGTCTATGATCAGGTCGGAAAACTCCACGTCCGTTGACTGTTTGACCAACCGTCATTTTTGCATTTTGGAGGGCATGCAAAGAGGGAATAAGCCTTTAAGGCGGCACCGCTCTCCCCTGTCATCTCATTAAATGGTTTGAAGTTTGAACTTTGGATACCGCTGAGTTCCTTCTCATTTTCCCCCGAGCTATTATCAATTCATCAACTATCTGCGTGTTTGAAACTTTGTAGTTTGTACACCGAGGAAGGTCACTAACACCAGTCTGAGACTCTGAGCACTGAGGATAATACTGGTGACTGGTCTGAGCATTGAGGAGTGATGGGCGATCATTGTTCAGCTGCCAACATCAAGGATTTCGAGTTGAAAGGGTCGAGTTGCATCAAAGGAGAGTCGAATAAGTTAGTATTAATTTTTAAATGTTTTGTATTAATTTTTCAAGTTTTGTATTAATTATTTTTTAATGTATTAATTTTTGGGCCTTCGGCAACCTGTGTAGGCTTCCATCACAGCCTACAGGCCTATAGGTTGTGATGGAATCCTTCCAAGACATTAAATTTAATGGTTTGGCAAGCTCTAGAGGCTGCCATCACAGCCTACAGGGCTGTAGGCAGCCCCCTGTGGCTGCCTACAGGCATGTAGGCTATGATGGCAACCTTCACAACCTTCCAAGACATTAAATTAATTTTTTTTTATATTTGCCGAGTCTTTGCTGAGTCTTTGCCGAGTCTTTGCTGAGTCTTATCCGAGTCGTCGAGTCTGCCAAGTCCCAAGCCAGCCGAGTATTTCTCGAGTCCAAGTCTGACTACACTGGTTATTATCATGCTCTCCACGTGAGGATGGTAATCTTTGGGAAGTTCAAAAACCTATGGAGTTTGTCCAATACTAACTACAAATCTAGATGAACTAGATAAGAAGCATCCTCAAAGGCCTAAAAAGCATGAAATTGTGCAATAATGCTAGAATTACCTTGTTTTAGAAGCTTTTCCATACAATTGGAGTTGACTATTTCTAGAAAACCTACTTTGAGACCTTTAAGCATGTAAGAATTCCCATCCTTCTAAGAACTCGTGTATAACTCCAAGAAATCCATGGTGATGAGGCCTAAAGTTCTCAGCCATTTAGCATCCAAAACAATACCACAATTGCCCACTTCAATGACAAACATGTGAGTGTTCAAGGATTCCTCACCCTTGTAAAGTTTGGCATTTTCACACCGGCTGCCACATTTCATAGATCCCCCATTAGCAATCATAATATGAAAGTTGTTAATGGCAAGGATATGGTAGTGTGGTTCTTGGGCAATGCAAATGAATGAAATTATAAGTGTTACTACTATCAATTAAGACTATGACCTTCCAATGCTTGATATATCCAACCAACTTTAATGTCTGAGGAGAAGAAATATCAATCAAAGCATGAAGGGAGATTCAGGGTTCTTCACTCAATTGGTCAAGAAGAGGAATTTCCTCAATGGTGGGAGTGTCTTCCTCCTGAGTCCCACCATCAACTTTATCATTAGAAATGGTATAAATAATTTTTGTTCCTTACATCGATCCCCAAGAAAACATTTTTTCATCACAATTGTAGTAGACACTTGAGTTGATGTTTCACCATTTCAGTCCATGTAAACCTGTGGACCTTAGGGAACCACCAGAATTGGACATGGACATAGAGAAAAGTTGGGGCATTTAAACTAAGCATGGGATAGACCTTCTCCATAACGAGTGAGCTGAGTGGCCTCCAACCAAGTAGCAAGGTGGTTCATCTCTACTTGGGCTATGATTTCCTCCTTAAGACCATTGAAAAAGCATTGCTTAAAAACATCATCAATTGAAATTTATGTTCTAATAGTCAAATGTTCAGAAGCATCAACATATTCCCCTACTGTGCCAGTTTGGCACAATTTGGCACACTGGCCCAAAAAAAAAGTATTGTTGATAAAGCAAGCAAACAAGACTTTCACAAACTACTTCAATGTAATGACCCTTAAAGATGCTTTCTTATGCCATTACCACCATTACAAGTGTTCCCTATCCAAATAGAAGACACAATTCGATTTTCCAATAGGTCATCCACTATGACATGAAGGCCAAACTAATGCTCCATTTGGTCAACCCGATTGCTCTAATTCAACCCATCAAACTTATTTAGATCAACTTTAGAGAAGCAAGGCATTAGATTGGGGGAACAATCAAAAAATCAAGTCATTATTGTGACCTTCCTCATCAATGTGCTTACCCTTATGAGAGCATTCACCAAAGAAATTGCCACCTTCATCAAGCTTGTCCTTCAACTTCTCAATGGAAGATATATTGGTTTCCATTATGTTGACTAAATACGAGAGAGACTAAACCATTTGCTTTACTTGATCCATAGTTGACATGCTGCAAGTGTTTGTCATGGGACCATTGTGTCCACCAAAGAGATTAACCAAGAGCTAGCCCAACACGATTAGTGTCCCAAGAGAAATCTATAGAGGAGCAACGAGCAAACGTACTAGAGGGTCCACAAAAAATATTTACTACAAAATGAAGCAATGGTGATCAACTTTGCACAAGGATTCTTTTGAGCTAGGTCTCTTGCAATGGTTTTAGCAAGCCCTAAATAGAGTATTGCTCTCTTCTAAGAATTATTGCATTGATGGAAATCCCAAATTCCTGATATTGCAATTATGTTGCAAAAGATAAGGTTTGTGGGGTCCTAAGGACAAAGGAGCGTTAAGTGTTATAACTCTCTGGTATACTAGAGGGTTTCCAATATAGTACTCGACAAAAAATTTCACAGCACTAACTAAGGAGGATAGATCATACCCTTAATCACAGTGCTTGATTCCTCGGTACACAAGTGTGATCTCCCCAAGTGTTGTTCTTAGTGTGCTAAAGCAACAACAAGATCAACAGGATTATGTAAAGCTAGTTTCAGGTGCATCTAGGGGGCTTTTGATATACCTGAAGGTACATGAAAGACAAATCTATGTATAGGTGTTGTCATATGCAATACTACTCAAAAGGGTACCAACAGAGGTTACAAGGGTGTCCAACAGGTGATGCCTCTTGTATTTTCTACGTGTATTCTTCCCCAACCGCAAGTTTACCCACTAAATGACAAATCTCCATGTTATTTAAAGATGGCAAAACAAGTCTTTAACCTTAAAAAATTCTAAAATTGGAGCACTTATTGGCACAAGAAAGTGCTTTAATACCATTGGCGGTGTTCCTTATTAACTGAAACAAAATATACAAAGCAAAATAGATTGAAATATAGTTGCAGAAAGCAAATAAACAAAACCAGAATTGGAAAATAACAACAATAAGCAAACCTTTATTGATATTCAAAACTAAATGCAACGTTCACTTGCCTCCTTGAGGGTGCAACCTCCAACATAAGCAGAGCTCCAAATACTTGGCAACCAATTACATAGCTTCTACAGTTATATATAGTTTCCAGCTGACTGAAACCCTAACCACCTAAAGGACCTTCATTAATGAGACCTCAACCACTAACTAATAGACCTTTAATGAGGCCACTTACATTTATTGATTTCACAATCTATTGTCTCGTGGGACCTTATTTTATAAAGATGGCCCTCGATCATTAAGTATCAACCTATTCCACTAACTAGGGGAATTAAGGTGGGACCATAACAGTGTGATTCTTTACAAGAGCTTTAAACTCTTGAAACTTACTAAAGACTTCATCATTGGTCTTCATTAAGTAAATCCAGGTCTTTCTAGAGGTATCATCAATAAATGAAACATAACAAATGCTACATGTAAAAGAAGTTGATCAAATGGATCCACATTTATTTGAATGAATCAAATCAAGAATCTCTCTTGAGTTGCACTCATTACTTGAAAAAGTAGTCTAAGCATGCTTGTCGAATGCACAACACTTGCACACTCCTGGCCTCTAAATCTTGAAGTCCGACAATTGTTGCACAATGTGCTTCAAGAGTAGAAATGCTCCATAGTGTAGGTGACCAAATCTCTTCTGCCAACGCTCTACCAGCTTGCAACTGTCATGCACTATAGCACCATGTTTCACTAGATCCACAAACAATCGATATAGGCCACCTTCACACACCTTTAGTGAAAACATGCCCACCCTTATGGCCGTGATCTTATATGATAACTTGCTTATTGTCAAACTCAACCACACACCTAAGATATGATATGGCTAAAACTAAAAGAAGGTTCTTAATTAAACCAAGAACATACAAAAAATCAGTCAACTCAAAAACATCACCTAATGGCAAGCAAAAAGAGATAGATCCCATTCCAACAACCAAATATGTGGCATTCTCACCCAACTCCACTTGTATTTTGGCATTTTGCTCTTGAAGTTTGCCCAAAGCATTCATGTTGAATGTCGTGTGTTTGGATGCTCCGCTATCCACGTACCACCTATTACCTCCCAAGCTTGCACTCAAAGATATTCAAAGTCCCAAAACCAAGTGCAACCCTAAGGGCATGTGGGAAGGTTGCCTATTGTCACCACAACAACTCTTCCTCACTCTTTAGGTCAATGCTCCTTTGGCACAAGGCAAGATTTCCTAGTTAGGATGCTTAATATATTCCTTAGAAATAAATGGGATAGTGGATTGCCAAGACCAGTGTCTATCTAATGGGAAATGGAGTCAAGATCATCAATCACGAGGGTTTAAACAACATGGAAGAAGGCATTAATACGTAGAAAAATAAAGGAGGGCCCTTCCAAAGATGCTCATCACAACAAGTACAAAATCAACCAAGTAATAATGTGCAACGATGAATAATTACAGGATAGCCATATATGTAACCATAGATAAACTAAACAAGAGTAGAAAGCTTTCTTTATAGAATGAACAACCAACAACACATCAATCTTCAAGTATGATTTCACCAAAAGATCAAGCAAGCCTAAACGTGCCACACTTACATTTAAATCCTAGCTAGGGCTGCCCTCAAAATAGAGTGAACATCCCTAACCTAGCAAGACATTAAAAAGGAAAAATTCCATTCAATAAACCCAATGATTATAGAAAGACGAAGGGAGGGTTTCACCTAAACCCTAATGTCCTCTTATTGGAGCAAAAATTCCCTTCTACAAAGATTATTCCAATGAATTTGTACAAGTAACTTTGAGCCATCAAACTGACCCAAGAAGACAAAAGAAAGATGAAGAACCTCACATCAAAATGCCCCTTACCTTATTCCTCCCAATAGATCTTCAACTAAGCTTGGAGGAGATCTACCAAAACTCCAACCATGCCCTTAGCAAATGAATCCTCTCCTCTATTTATTTATATCTTTCAAATCAAACCCTAGGTCATAAAATAATATTTCTTTTAGAAGCCCCTAGAGTTCTCTAAGTGTAGCACTCATTTTTGCCTTTTAAATGAATAAATTTTAAAATGGGTCCATATTGCCACTTGCCATCTTTCTATTTCATGTGATACTTTTAAAGCATGCTTTTATTATTCATTTGAGGATTTGACTATGTCGACAATGCCACATAGCATCTCCTCATCCATAGATCTTTCCTCCAAATATGTAGAAAATGCCTTGAACAAACTATTCTCATCCCAAATCCCTCCTCAAAGGTGAAATGCACTTCCAAATATGTAGAAAAGGCCTCAAACAATGTCTTTACCCCCAAACACTTCACAAAAAGTGAAATATGCCCCCAAATATGTGAAGATGGATTAAAAAATGTGTGCTTATCCTCAAAGCTATGTTACTAGGATAAGGATACAGATCTGGATACAAATTTGCTAGATTTTTGAGAAGCTAAGATCTAAATAAGGCAGGGAAACAACAAGTACAAAAAATATTAAAATATTTTTTTAATAAATAATAAAAATAGAGTGAAGAATCGTAACTATTCACACAACAAGATAGTAGAAATATGTTATTGGTAAAAATAAGAGATTTCAGTGTGGAAGACATCGTTGATATATAGCGATGTCTGCGACTTATCACGATGTTCAAGCCAAAACGATATATCGTCGACAAAAAATCGCGATGTTTACAACATATCGCGATTTCTGCCAATTTTTAGGGACAACATCGCGAGTCGATGGAAAATATCGCCGAGGTCGCGAACAGTCTGGCATATAACCCATTTTTTTACTTTTATTTGGTCATTTGATTGCTAGTTTAGGGTTTTGGAGAGCAAAGGAGCTTGCTATCATTTTTCTTGGAGCCAAGGAGTAGATTCATTGTGTTTCTCCTTTTGTTAGAGCACATCAAAATCCGCTGCCACCCATTTCAGCTAGAGGAAGAGCCATTACCAGAGCCATCACCTTTGCCCGTAAAAGGGGCAGAGGGAATCGCTAGTTTATTTTATTTAATTTCATTGTACTATGTACTATGTAGATATTAGTTGACTCATGTTGATGAGATACATTTATTATATTTTTTTATGATATTTTGAGGCTCTAGAGTTGGTACACTCATTACTACTCGAAAGTCAAGAATCAAGGCATGATTTAGTATTGATGCATGATATATCATTAAACATCTTATACATCATAAATATATGTTTTCTTTTCATATTTATGTGGCAATGTGTTTTCTAATGATATATCATTAGACATCTTATACACTCATATATATCTATTTTCTTTTCATATTTATGTGGCAATGTGTTTTCTAATGATATATCATTAGACATCTTATGCATTCATATAAATCTATTTTCTTTTCATATTTATGTGGCAATGTCTTTATTTGATGTTGTTGTTGCTTTAAATGTTTAAAAATTTGAAAAAAAATGAATATTTTTGTATTTTTTTGAAGTGTGCCAATATTTTCCGATATTTTCCCCGAAGTTGTCGATAAGTTGTGTTCTGGACCCTTGACGATATTTTCGCCGACACGATGTCTTCCACACTGGATTTCATGCATATCACTATTAGCCATTAATGTATCATAACTGGTAATTTGATCAATTATAAACTTATAACCATGATTAATATTTAATCATTTTGAAAACCATTTCAGCATGAACATAAAGCAAATCATAACGACGTTTTTGCAAGCCACATCCACATGTCCATATCGGCAGTGAATAAAATGGCTCTCTTGAAGGCTATGGCAGCACTAAATAACATTGTGGGTGAAGTGAGCTACAACATAGCTCATAAGGATAGACCAGCCCTTGACAGGAAACCTTGACCACAAAGTTAAATCAAACAAAAACCAAGCAAACCTTTATAGCTTAGAGTTCGAGAACAGATCTTGACAAAAGGATAGATCACACCTTGAGCAAGAATGGGGTTTATGGTTTTAGCCTTTAGGTGTTTAGGCTTTTGAAAGTTTTTTCATTAAAAATTTAATTTTGGGGGGGGGGAGGTCGGTAGGTCACAAAAGCGCTCGAAGTTTCAAGATCCACATGAAGATTTCAAGATTTGTTTGTTTATCAACAGGATCCATTTCATGGGATTAGGATTTGTTTCCTTCTCCAAAGGATCCATTTCCATGACAGATTCATATTTGAATCGTACACACTAGGGTGGTGGATCCCATAACACAACGACTCAAAGGGTAAACATGCCTCCAAATATGTGGAATGTGCCTCTCACAAGGTTACATGAACCATGGGTGCGATCGGGGGTGGCAGGTGCGAGGGGGATCCTTCTGGATCCTAGAGGACAAGTTGAACAAACCTTCGCTTGGGGTCTTGGCAATAGGACCAATAATGAAGCCGAATGGTTGGCTCTCCTTCAGGGAATGAAAATCCTAGCTAACAAAGATCTCTCCAGGATTGCGATACTTGGAGATTCTCGACACGTCATATATAAAATGATCAAAGGATATACCACAGCCTCTATAAAGTGTCGTCGTCTACATGACAAAATCACTCCTCTCTTATCTAAGCACTATGAATTCTATCACATTCTTCGCACAAATAATGTTGTTGTTGACGCTTTGGCTAATACGGGGGCCTCCTTACCTCAAGGTCACTATTGTCTAAACGGCCAAAACTCACACCCCAAACCCATACCTTAATGAATTTGTGGGATGTAAATTTAGACCCCCACCACATTGAACTCACCTCCAAGGATCTATATGAAGGCTCTAATGTTTTATGTAAAGGCTCTAAGGAGTTATGTGAAGGCTCTAAACCTTGTCGCTCTACCCCTCCTCACCTTGCCGCCACGTACCCTTCTTTCACCACTAGCCTCAATCCCATAAATCCTCGTGAAGGATCTCCTACCTTAACGCATCGTCCTACTCCTCCCCACTCTCCTGTCTCGTGTCTCCCTCTCTACACCGGCCATTCCTCGATCCTTGAAGGTTTTATTACCCATCTCCCTCGGCTTAATTGCTCCTGCAACTCGCACGCTCCGGGTCTTTTCATCCTCCTCAATATGTCTTCCCCCCGAAGCCTTCCTCACCCTCATTCTCCTCTTGGCAATGGTGTGCACTCCGTTTGTTATGTGATTTCTCCGGAAAGGATTCTGCTGGATATTATTTCAGGGGTTGACGAGGGCATTCTGCAGGAAATCCCGTGGGAATCTCTGCCTCTCACCAAGGTATCTGTAAAAGAAAGGCTGGCTCTCACCGCTTTCTTCACCTGCTTATGCTCTACTCATGCTGGGGTTTCGCTATGGTTCTCGAACTCTGGCTCTGGGCTCAGCCTTTCCATTAACGACCAGTCCTTTTTAGCAGGCAACAACTCGATTCTGGGTTGCAATTGTTTAGGGTGGAAAGAAGGTGCGGTCGGCACTCTCTCTTGTCGAAGCAAAAAAGACCGTGACTCCCTCCTGCAGGAACTCAACACTCTTAAATCGGTTCTTGGTGGTTTCTCCGTTGATGAGCAGGCCCAAGAGTTTGCAGGTGCAGTTCGGGCTCTCCACAGAAATTTCTCTAGAATAGTAATTTCTCCCGGACAAGGCAAAATGGATCAGGCAAACGAGAATGCTGGGCTAGCAGACTTGAAGAAAAATCTCAGGCGTTTGTATGAAATGATGGCCATTGGCATTATGGACAACAAGGAAATTGCCCAAGAGGTGAAAATATGGGGAAAGTGGTCAGCTACACCTCTTATCAGATAAGTAATCATGACTCCAGGATCAATGATACTGAAAGCAACCTCAGGGAAATCATGGGCAAGGTGGACAGAATTCAAGAAGACCTCCAGCGTTTGGTAAGCATGAATCAAGGCAGTAAGGCTCTTGAAACTCCAACAGCAGCAACCCGCCCTATGGAGGAGGAATCGGTGGTCCAATAGTTCATGTTTTTTTGTTTGTTTCTTAGTCAGCAGTTTATTAGGGTATACACTACCTCAAGCCTTAGAAGTTATGTAAAAACTCTGTGTGGAGTTCTTTGGTCTTCCTTTTGGACCAGTTTTGTTTCATCCTTTTTTGAACTGCAAGAACTCTCAGTTCCCGCTTATTTTCTATAATGAATGGTTGTGCACAGCCTGTTTTATATAAAACCTTTTATAGTTTTTGTTCAAAAAAAAAAAACCATGGGTGCAATCGAAATCAGCTAAAGAATTTGATACGGGTGTTATACTCATCCCAAAATTAGAAATCAAGGATTCAAAACCCTAACCCTAATTAACCCTAATTATCCTACATTTATCCTACGTAAATAGGCTTTAGATTAGCCAAAATGAGGTGGAAGAATTTGATGAAGAATTTGAGAATCCAATTCTGAAGAATCCAATTCAAGTGCAGTTAGACCTAGGGCCGAATCCAGTAACTTAGGCCTCTGATAATGTGTAATGCCCCGTTAAGTCACTTTACCATGCTTTTAAAGCCCTTGTTGCACCAAGCATCCTTTTTACAAGGGATAGAGTCATGATCAAGCCGCCACAATGCTTCCTTGAAGTGGAATGTTCATCACCGAGTGATCTCCTTTGACCAAAATAGTGCTCCATGCTAGTATGTTCCTTCGTTTGCTCTCATCCTTACTACCTATCATGCCCCAGGTCTCCTCCAAGCTATGGCATTTTTCCCTCCTTGTCTTCTTTCATGTTTTGAACTTCCATGTGTAGGGTGTTTCCTACTTTTCATTATATTTGACACTAGTCTTTCCATAATCATGCTTTGGATCCCAAATACAGTAGGGTGTTCCTATTATAGGAGTCCCTTTGTGCTTAAATCATCCATCAATGCCATCCTAGAAAAGCCTCCATCAAGTTGTAACTACTAGTAAACTCTAAGGGTCTTCTATTATGCTCGGCGAGAGAAGAACGACCCATGAAAATGCAAACTAAACCATGCATTTTTTAAAGGGCAACACCACCCTACACCAGAGATGTTAGTGGAAAGGCATGATACCATGAAGAAGGTAATCTCAAGCTTGGATGTGAACTCAACCACTCAAATTGAAGCTTCTACACTCCCCGCAAACTGCTTCTGCTCCTTCTTTGCCTTCTACCAAGGACATTGAGATGCATAGTGGCCCTCTTGTGGCACTTCAAACACTTCACATGACTTGAGTCTTTCTTCCCATGATCTAATGAACTGTGAACATGAATGTTCCTTGTGACCCTTCTTGGGTCCTCCCTTCTTTCCTCATCTTACCAATGTGGGCGTGGTTCAAGATCTCATTGCTTTTGGTTGCAATTGCGTTCCCAAATATCATCTCTTGGACAAAGGAATCCCAAAGTTGCTCAAAGGTAGACATGTGCTCAAAGCCACAAATACTCTATAATAAGGACTCCCATAGCTCTACCAATACACACAAACTCCTTGTCCTCAACCATCATCCCAATGGCCACAAGTTGATCTTTGATCTAGGTAATCCTCATTAGGTAACTAGTTACTATGTCTATGACACATGTATGAGTGAGATGATTCTTCAATGTCACTCCTGTGTATGAATGAGTTGATTCTTCAATAGCAATTTCTGAGGCACATTCCCACTCTAAAACATGGTGATCAACGTTGCATATATCCCACCTGTCGACTTCCTTGCAATGTTTGGTATCAAATGGTCCTTCACCAAATCCATAAGGATTCTCTTCGCTTTGGCAACATTGTATTTATGTGTACCCAACAAAGTAGCATCAATCAAAGCAACAAGATGCAAAGTTGGAAGCATCCTCCACAATATCACACCTAAGACTAAGAGTAGTCATCCTACAAACTTAGAACACACTTCAACAAATGGATCAAGGAATGACATCAAATCAGCAACCTATCACACATTACAAAACACCCCTCTTGGGCATAAGCCACACTCCAATCTATAGAGTTGCTAGAGCATCAAACCCTCAACTCTTCACAACTTCTGGTGCCAATCTCTAGCACGGCTCACTCCAATCTTTGGAGTGAGGGATCAAATTGTCCTTCATCAAATCCATAAGGATTCTCTTCTCTTTGGCAACACTCATTTTATGTGTGCCCAACAAAGTAGCACCAGTCAAAGCAATAAGAGTCACTTCAACAATCCACCAAAGATCCATTTCATTCAATAACATTTGCAATCGACACTTCCGAGATGCAAAGTTGGAAGCACCCTCCCCACTATCAAACTTTCTCCAACAAACCTAAAACATGCACCAAAAGTAGTCATCCCACAAACTTAGAACACGCTCCAACAAGTGAATCAAGAAATGAAATCAAATCAGCAATCTATCACAAGTTACAACACACCCCTCTTGGCATAAGACACACTCCAATCTGTAGAGTTGCTAGGGCATCACACCCTCAAGTCTTCACAACTTCTAGCACCAATCCCTAGCATGCCTCACTCCAATCTTTGGATTCTATTGGGCATCCCACCCACTGAGATCCTTTGATGGCTCCCTCTCACAGGTAGCAGCTGTTGAAATTTGAGTTAGGTTAGGGTATGAGGTAAAAAAATAAAATATTTGTACTCTAATGCATAAAAATAAATTTCTAAATTGTTGCTAGAACCAAAATAGTACAGTTGTAACAAAACAATATAAATTAAACATAATTTTCATCTCTTTCAACTTTAACACTTCCAAAGATCCCTGTGTTAAAGTTGAAATGTACAGTAACACTAACTAACAGCAACAGTGATAACAGACAAGCTAATGAACAAAAAACTAATGATAAAAGACAAGCTAATGAACAAACTAATAAACAATATCAGTAAAGAAAAAAAGAACAATGCTAGTTTAGACCTTCCTTGTACTCAGATATCTTTTAGATCAGACCTTGTTTTTTGAAGACAAGTCACTAAAGGAACAAAGGGCAACCTGAGAGAGAAAATAGAACATTGTGGGTTTAGTCAAGTACAGTAGCAATCAAGGTAAACCAGTCAACAAGGATGGAAAACCCAAATAAATAGCAGCAGACCCTAAATGATGACAGTCCACACACAACCAGATCTCAGTTAGCAATCAAACGTCTTATCACACTCAAACAGTGTCAAGGTTTAAGTCTGAGGCACCCAACAAGTCATGGCCGAAGTCTAACAGTCCACAGGAAGTCACGGCTGAGCTTAGGAGCCCTTAAAGAGATCATGCCCGGCCTAGGGCAGCCCAAACAAGTAACGGCTCAGGTCTGAGCAGCCACACAAGTGTCACGACCCACTCTAATGAACAACAGCAGGGTCACAACCCAAGTTTGGGAAGCCAACAATGGTCACGGCCCAAGTCTGGGCAACCAACCATGGTCACGGCTCACTCTAAGAAACCCAAACAGGTCACGCCCAGCTCAAGGCAGCCCACAATAAGGTCACGGTTCAGCAATAGGTAGTCCAAACAGGAGGGCAGCAACCTTAGATGGCTGAGAAAGAGAAGATGACAGCTCCAAACTAGTAGCAGCAGATAAGACAAGAAGGCAGCAGTCTAAGATGGAAACAGCACTATAAAACCCTTGACGCCAAGACAATGGAGCAGCAACGCACCCTACAGCAAACAATGGATCAGATCTCTTCTTCTCTTATCAAGACACACTTAAAAATGAAGTTTTGGACTTAATTTATAATCTTGACATGTCTTCTAAAAGGGTCTCCCAACTAACCCTATCTTTTAGGAGAGATACCAAACATAACATAAAATAATGTTTGGTTGACTTAGGATAGGGTACTAATGGTCATGTGGTCATACAAAATAATAACAATAGAAACAATAAAGTTAAGTCATCATAGCAAAAGGGTCAAGTTACCACAACCAAGATGGGCGTTAGGATTAGATCTCTTCTTCTCTTGTCAAGACACTTAAAAATGAAGTGTTGGACTTAATTTATAATCTTGACATTTCTTTTAGAAGGGTCTCCCAACTAACCCTAGCTTTTCGGAGAGATACCAAACATAACATAAAATAATGTTAGGTTGATTTAACATAGGGTACTAATGGTCAAGTGGTCATATAAAATAATAACAATAAAAACAATAAAGTTAAGTCATCAGAGCAAAAGGGTCAAGGTACCACAACCAAGATGGGCATTAGGACCAATAGGTAAACATAAGACCATAAGTCAACAAGAAGGGTCACAACAAGGTGGGAAGACAACCCTTTTACCCACAAGACCAAGGTGTACCATCAAGGTGGGGAACAACCCTTTTACCCACAAGACCAAGCTGTAACATCAAGGTAGGGAAACAAGACCAAGGACTTTAATCCTTCTCTCTCAAGGTATATTGTCCACATGTGTTCCATACAATAACTATGAGTTTTATCATCACCATATAAGGAAGGTCCAAACAGGACGATGTGATCCTCTAGTCCTCCACACTGCTCCTAATGGCCAAGTGCTAGTGACATCATCAAGGGGTGGCTAGTCCCTTGAGAAACAACCTAGAAATAACCATTTAAGAGAAGAGGACATCACACATCATCATCTTGGTCAACTAACCAAGGTCCACCTAGTTAACTAACCAGGTATGTACCTGCAAGAACCACTTGGTCCCAGACCATGAAGTCTCTGTCTCAACCTGTAGGATCTGCTTGGTCCTCACGACCAAGAAATTGTCTAGTCCTAGACCAAAATACCCTAGAGACATATAGGGGCCCTAGCCACATGCTAAGAACTTTGCCATGCCATCAACCTGCTTGGTCCCAAACCAAGAACCCCAGGAGACTGTTGGGGGCCCTAGGGTACCTACTAGGGACTTACTTGCCTAGTTCACTGACCAAGAACCCTAGTAAACTGACTAGGGTACCATCCTACCTGAGAATGGGTCTCACAACTGCATTATCTTTAACACTCCCTCTCAGCAAGAGAGGCATTCTCAACAACACTAGACATATCGCTAATATGTCTTCTTGACAGAACATACTGCATCGTGTGCTTGACATATTGATACCTCCTCTCGATGTATTCCAACCTGTCATCAAATACAGGATTTTCTAAGAGCTTCAAATAACTGTGGATATCAGTAAGAAGCATGAGCTCATAGATCCACTTGGAAGTTGCAACTGACTTCCCTTGATAGCTAATAATCACTTTCCATATGCCATCTTTCCAAACCTATTGTTTGGTTGTTTCCTCATAAGTGGAGGAATATGAATCAATGAAATGGCTCACACTAGAGCATCCTTGAAGCCTTTCAATAGGCTTCACAACGAGATCAATTGAAGGCTTCTTGGCCTTCTCCATCTGCTTCTCTGAGCGAGATGCCTCATAGACTTCCATATCTGAGTCACTGGAAGACTCTCAAGAGTGATGGAAGACCACATCTCTACTTACCTTTTCTACAACCCCACTTTGTTGGGGATTGAAGAGCACAGTTGGCTCCCTCTTGATCTCTAAATCCTGACAGGGGTATAGAGATTTAATAACATGACCTGAAACCTTATACAGGTCACCTTCACTTACTCCAATCACAATGGCTGAGCTCATACTTCCACCTTTAGGCCATACCAAAACCTTTCCTTCTGAGAAGGCTACAGAGAACCCCTTGTCTTCTAAAACTATCACTGAAAGAACATTCTTCTTTAAACCAGAAACATACAAAATTTCCTCAACACTAATCAACGTACCTGAATCAAGCTGAAAGGCAGATGAAACAACTCCTTTAATTGCATAGGTACTTCCATCTCCTAATTCCACTTTCTTATGGAACTTCTTGGCCTTGTAAACTGCAATGGCCTTCTTGAATCTAGTCATATCCTTGGTGGTTCCACTATCTATCCACCAGGAATCTGATAAGTTGGAGATGGAACCTGAGAGTGCTAAAGCCAAGTAGAATTCTTTTCCTTGGTCTCAACCCTTGATTTCTTTTGTTGAGGTTGTTCTTCTTCTGTAGCAACTGAAGCATGATACTTCTTTTTATGCCAAATATTGTTAGGTGGTTTCTTACAATCCCTTGCATAATGACCAAGCTCACCACAGTTATAACACCTAACCTTTGATTTATGAAAATGCTTACCTTGAGGTCCCTTACCATTGTACTTGTGCTGAGGGAATCTTTTTCCTTTCTTTGTCTTGGCAGCTAGAGCATGATCCTTTTCAGTTGGAGGCCCAGATCTACTTTGGATCCTACCTACTTTTAAGCAATCATGCCATAACCTATCAAAGCTTGGTTGGACCTCTCTTCCATTTACTACTGCCAAAAATGTCTCCCCGGTCGTAGGAAGACCATCAAATATTGTCTACACCAAATCATCATCTTCTACTTTATCTCCAATAACCATGAGTTGATCTCTTATCTGAGAGATCTTGGAGAAGGTAGCAATCGTCTCATCCTTCTCCATCTTAATTGATCAAAGTTGCTTTTTCAAAGCCCTCCTCTCTAAGTATGGCCTTTCTTCTCATAAAGATTTGCTAGGGCATCAAAGCATTCTTTAACTGTCCTTAAGGGAGCTATTACAGGCATCAAGTTGTCTTTAACTGTCCTTATGGGAGCTATTACAAGCATCAAGTTGCCTTTAACCGAGTCAAAGCTGACTCTCTTTGCCTTGGCTTGCGTCTTCTTGAATGTTGCTCTTCCTTGAGTTGTTGTGGGCTCTTCAACAACTCTAGTAACCAAGTCATCCAAATCACTCTCTTCTAGGATATTTAGAACCCTAGCCTTCCATGCATTAACGTTTGAGGCTCCTTCAAGCATATCTTCATACTTGCCTGAAGTAGTAGCCATCTTCAAACCCTTACCATTGTCCTTGTGCTGAGGGAATCTTTTTCCTTTCTTTGTCTTGGCAGCTAGAGCATGATCCTTTTCAGTTGGAGGCCCAAATCTACTCTGGATCCTACCTTCTTCTTCTAAGCGATCATGCCATAACCTATCAAAGCTTGGTTGGACCTCTCTTCCATTTACTACTGCCAAAAATGTCTCCCAGGTCGCAAGAAGACCATTAAATACCAGTGTTCCACGGGGACGCGTCTCCCAGGGTCAGGGGCTTGCCCCTTGAGCTTCCCACGCCCCAGGGGCTGGGAGGCTCCATGAGAAACATTTCCCATCGCCCCCCTTTCTGCAAAACTTGGGGAAACACAGGTCTAGGAGTTTCCTATATTGGGGGGCTCCCACACGCCCCCTCCTGAAAATGGGGGGCTCCCACACGCCCCCTCCTAAAAATGGGGGGCTCCCACAGGCCCCCACCCCCCTCGAATTTTTAATTTTTTTTACTTAAAAACAAAAATGGTTCATCTTAAATTTTAGTCTTTTACACCAAATGGTCATTATAAATCGAAATAGAAACAAATAAAAAGAAACAAACATCGATATGACATGCTTGGCTATAACGATTACATTTACATTACACTAAACTCTTCGGGAACATAAGAGTTTATATGTTGGGGTTCATATTTTTATTATTTTTCTATTTTTTTATAATTTTAGAGACCCCGACGCCCCCTCGACCCCCTCGTCCCCGAAAATACCCCAAAATTTTGGGGTGTCTCTACACGTCCCCAATGTGCGTTTCCCCGCTCCCACGCTCCCGCATCCCAGAAACTTGGTGGAACACTGTTAAATATTGTCTGCACCAGATCATCATCTTCTACTTTATCTCAAATAACCATGAGTTGATCTCTTATCTGAGAGATCTTGGAGAATAAGGTAGCAATCGTCTCATCCTTCTCCATCTTAAATGATCAAAGTTGCTTTTTTCAAAGCCCTCCTCTAAGTAGGGGCTTTCTTCTCATAAAGATTTGCTAGGGCATCAAAGCATTCTTTAACTATCCTTAAGGGAGCTATTACAGGCATCAAGTTGTCTTTAACTGAGTTAAAGATGACTCTCTTTGCCTTGACTTGCTTCTTCTTGAATGTTGTTCTTTCTTGAGTTGTTGTGGGCTCTTCAACAACTCTAGTAACCAAGTTATCCAGATCACTCTCTTCTAGGATATTTAGAACCCTATCCTTCCATGCATTAAAGTTTGAGGCTCCTTCAAGCATATCTTCAAACTTGACTGAAGTAGTAGCCATCTCCAAACCCTTCCTACCAACTTAATGAGTTTTGCCAAGTAACTCCTGCAACCAAGTTGATTAGACTCATTAAAGCACAAACCCCTACCTTAGGATCTATTTAGATATGTTGACCTGCAAAACAAAGTTAGCTACACAGCGTAAGCTCTGATACCATGTTGAAATTTGAGCTAAGTTAAGGTTTGAGGTCGAAAAATAAAATATTTGTACTTTACTGCATAAAAATAAATTTCTAAATTGTTGCTAGAACCAAAATAGTACAGTTGTAACATAACAAGATAAATTAAAACATAGTTTTCATCTCTTTAAAGGTCCTTGTGTTAAAGTTGAAATGTATAATAACACTAACTAACAGCAACAGTGATAACAGACAAGCTAATGAACAAAAAACTAATGATAAAATGCAAGCTAATGAACAAACTAATAAACCATTTCAGTAAAGAAAAAAAGAACGATGTTGGTTTAGACCTTCCTTATACTCAGATATATTTTAGATCAGACCTTGTCTTTTTAAGACAAGTCACAAAAGCAACAAAGGACAACCTGAGAGAGAAAATAGAGTACTGTGGGTTTAGTCAAGTACAGTAGCAATCAAGGTAACCCAGTCAAAAAGGACGGAAAACCAATGTTCCCCCAAGTTTTCGGGACGCGGGGGCGCGGGGGCGCGGAAACGCACATTGGAGACGTGTGGAGACCACCCCCAAATTTTAGCGAAATTCGGGGGGGGCGAGGGGGTGGGGGGCGTCCAAGTCTTAATAAAAAATAATATTATAAATTATTAAATCCCAGCAATAAAAGTTCAATGATTCATCCCATGTAAACTACTAAAAGAGGGGGAGGCGTCTGGGAGCCCCCCAGTTTCAGGAGGGGGCGTCTGGGAGCCCCCCTTCACCGGAGCGCGCTGCAGAACAGGGGACATGCCCCCTTGTGCGTTTCCGAGAGTTTCCTAATTTTGGGGACGCTGGGAAACGTTTCCCCAGAAGCCCCCGAGGCGCAAGGAGCGAGGGGGGCGCGTCCCCGACCCTGGGGGGCGAGTCCCCGTGTAACACTGCGGAAAACCCAAATAAATAGCAGTAGACCAAAAATTATGACAATCCAGCAACCAGAGATCTTATCCCAGTCTAGATTTGAGGCACCCAACAGGTCATGGCCCAAGTCTAACAGTCAACAAGAGGTCACGGTTGAGCTTAGCAGCCCTTTAAGAGATCACGCCCAACCTAGGGCAGCCCAAAAAAGTCACAGCTCAGTTCTGAGCAGCCACACAAGGGTCACAGCCCACTCTAATGAACTGCAGCAGGGTCACAGCCCAAGTCTAGGCAGCCAACAATGGTCACAGCCCAAGTCTGGGCAGACAACAATGGTCACAGCTCACTGTAAGACACCCAAACAGGTCACGCCCAGCTCGAGGAAACCCACAATAAGGTCACGGTTCAGAAGTAGGTAGTCCAAACAAGAGGGCAGCAGCCTTAGATGGCTAAGAAAGAAAAGATGACGGCTCCAAACCAGCAGCAGTAGATAAGACAAGAAGAGAGCAATCTAGCAGACTGTGGGAGATGGAGGTTGCAGTTCAAAACAACAGTATAAAACCCTTGACGCCAAGACAATGTGTTAGTTTTTACAAGATTGTAGCAGTATAACTTAATTGCAGATAAACAATAGGATCTCTAGAAGAAATACAAAGCACAAAAACAAGAAACACAAGAATTTATCCTGGGAAAACCAATCGGGAAAAACCTAGCAAACCTTCGTATAGAGATAACAACTCCTCAGAACGGAGAGAAGAAGAGAGAGAGAGAAGGTGCCTCTCTAAGATACAACCCCAGAAAAATACTCTCCTAGACTGCAGTAGCGCACCTTTTATGTCTGAGTGACTTGCTGTGAATGTGTGTGATAATGAGGGGCACCTCCTATTTATACTAATTTTCCAAGTGGAAAATTACTAGGGCCAACCTACCTTGGGGAAAATACAAAAATAATTTTATTTTTATTTTTTTCTTGTTTATTCTTTCCCCAAGGTTTACATTGATTCTTTCTAGGGTTTACGTGAGTGGTTACATCAATATGAACTCCCGTAGGAGGTGTTGCCGCCTTCCACACACCTAGGGGGTACGTGGCAGAAATCTTCAAGCCACTCGGTGTGTCCTTGGGGGCAAGTCTCGAGTCAAGGTTGTCACCTTGTTCTTGGCTCCTCCGTTTAGGCTCAACTCCTAATGAAGCCAAGGGGGGTAGACCCTATTAAGTTGCTAAGGCAAAATTATTTAGTATGATGATGGTATTAAAGAGTAAGTTTTTTAGGAGTTTTGATTTAACAATTGTAAACAACAAATAACATGATGAGATAATCACAAGTAGGCACGAAATGACACCCAATCACATATAGATTGAAAGAAATAAACAGTTGACCAGTGCCTTGAAAATGGAGTCGAAAATAATTAAGAGTGCTTGCAAGTGCTAGAATGAATGTTGTGCAATTGTATCTTGGTATGTTTTAAATTAATGTGAAAAGATGAGTCATTAAGTTAGGCGAGGGGACTCCAGACATACCCAGGGGGTACTTGGAGTATGTCCAAAACTAAACCTTCACGGCTACCCGCAAGGAATATGTGGATTGAATGGAGTCTCTAAGACTGTTGTTCATAATGCACCCGAAGGTGTAACGGAGATCGACGCCTTGAGGTCACTTTTCAGGAGTTCCCGCTTCCTTTTGGTATTTTGCCACCGTTTACGGTTTGATCGAGGCGTTAGATTTTCACCTGAGGTGGCTAATTGGGGAAAGTGAATCCTAATTATTCTAGTCACTCGCGTTGCTTTTGATACAGCTTGATTGATTGGACGAACTACAGCAAAGTGCAGAGCATACACACCGGAGTCTTGTCAATTTTAGTAAATTTTAAGAGCGTGTTCTTGTTAAAAAAGAAGAACCTCCAGGAATCTCTTTCGGTCCAAGTGGACCTCAATTGGGAAATCAAGGAGGGGTTAATTTTACTGCTTGCATGTGAAAAATAACAATGAAAATGGAATCAAAGATACACAACACCGGTTTTCTAATTAGTCCTACCACGCATCTCTTTCCCCTTTCGGGTCAATCGGGAAGTCGTGGGGTAAGTAGTATGATTACTTTGAATTCAAAATATGGAATAATGAAAAATGTTATCAAAGTATACAATCCTGCATAACAAGACTAAGCTAGAGCAAAAATGGGAAAAAATGCAAAAAAGTGAAACGAACGCGGATCCCTCCTGGGGGGATGGGGAGTGGGCTCAAAAGAGCCTACTCGAAATGATTATTTTTTATTATTATTGGTTACAATATCAGCAAACTAAATTATGCACTTTGGTCCTTGTTATCTGGGATCCAAAGGCTTACAACAAGCTTGTAACAAGCTAAACTAAAATCACAGCGGTGGGGGGAGCCTCCGATAAGCTCTGGTTCACACAAGAGTCGAAAAACGGGCAAAGTCTCCTTCTCTCTTTTGTTAAACCTGCTAAAAAACAGCGAGCAATTAAAATCAAATGTGCCTTAAAACACTTTAAAAGTGTTTTGGGTCACCACGCTAGTTGCTGAAAAAAAAACTAAGTAAAAAATTGTTTAAAGGGGCTAATCTAGTTTTGCAAGTTTTCCTTGGGATCTTGGCTTGCTGTTTGGGCAGCCAATGAGATATGCACTTTTCTTGCAAAATTTAAATCTTTAAAGAACGAAAAAAAAATAAACTACCTTATGAGCAAGCTTTAGATCTATGATTTAGCTACTTGCAAAAAAGAAAATTTCTACACCTAGATCTATATCTTTATGAAATGATATTCTTTATGAAATTACAGATCTAAGCAACAAGACTCTTATGAACTAGATCTAACAATATATAATCAATTCTTAGAACTAGATCTTATCATAAGAAGAAGAAACAGGTAACCGAAAGATTGATTTTAATAGAAAGGAGGAAGAGAAGGGGAAAGGCTCGTTGTTGGATGGATCTGCAATGGAAACTTGTTAGTGGAATACAGAGGGGCAATGCCTTCACAAAAATGTTGGATGTACAGTGGAGTCAAACTAGATCCACGGCTCGTCCAATCCTTGCTACCTGAAAGTTAAACACACAATCCTGCATAAAACCTCATAAGATATGGATATATATATGAAAAAGAGACAAGAATTACATGCAAATAAACTTATTAAACATGTATAATCTAGATCTTCAAACATATATGCTATGAGATACATAAAAACAAGTAACCTTACTTGCCCAACTATACTCCTATTGATTCAGCTAAATCGTTCAAGCCAGACAAAGTTTAGATGCAGAAATTGAGAGAAAAATCAGCAACATCAATAGCCGCAAGACAATGCTTAATCCAGACACATGAGAGCATTACACCATTTGGCCTCCAAAGCTTCTTTATTCCAACAATCAAAAGATTACAACAGTATTACAATAGCAAGCCCTTCAATCCAACTCTCACTAGCTTGGAAGAGGAAATGGTTGCTTTATTTATAGCAAAAACATGAAATCTAGCCCAAGGGGGGCGCAAATCCCAAGGAGAGAGAGACTGGAGCTGCATGTGGAGTGAATCTGAGCCTGATCTGAGTCTATCTAAGTCTGATATGAGTCTCACTGAGTGCAATTGTCAATCGGAGAGCTGATTTGCCTGACACCTCGACCTGCTAACTGAAGCATCCACCAAAACTCATCCAGATGAGCCCACACATGTGGAGGAGAGAGGGAGGGCGCAATTCCCAAGATTGCATGCATAAATGTACTCTCCGTTCAGCCTAGATCACCTCCTTCTGTCAAGAGATGGTCAGATCCAGTCAATCCCAAGTCGATGAGACTGATTTCAGTCAAATCGAAGCAAATCCCAATGATTTAGGATTTGGGGTTTTCTCCATTATTTAATTAATTTATCAATTAAATAATCAATATTTGATTTTTAGGGATTTTTGACCTGAGTGATGGACAATCACTCAAAACTTAGAAAAAGTGGGTCTATGGGTTTACATGGCACTCTAAGCTTGAAAATGAGCACCCCCATGACTGAAACTGATTTCTGAGCCCACTTTTATTACAAAACCAATTTTTCCAATTAGACTATTAAAAAATAGCCTAAGTTTTGTGGAAAAATTAAAATTAAAAAAACTTAAAAAATTAAAAAAATTAAAAACCTAGGGGGACTTAGACATGTTCATATGACTCGATCATGATGCCTAGCATGTTTATACATTGACACATAGACTCTAATGGCCTCAATAGGCCTAAATGCCAAGCCGACCACCCCAACTTTGGAGGTATTGAGTGAAAAACTCAAAAATTATCAGTCATTTATTCAACAACTAATAATAACCAAGGGAAAAAACACCCTGGGCTGATCGAATTGACAAATAAAGTCTAAGAGACCGAGTCTTTTATAGACACTATCATGCTAGAACATTTTATTACAACTCCCCCATGGGGTATGAACATGTGATATAGCACAACAAGCACTTCCCAGAAGCACTTCCGAAGGTCTTCTGAAGTCCGAACAAATCATCTTTGTCCGGTTCACCAGGCTCACTTGATAAAAAACCACTAAGTACAACTTAGGTGGTAACAGGAGGTACAAGGAAATATAATACAAGCACAATAAGAATAACTTCTGAAGTTGCACAGTTTCCAACACTCCCTCTCAACAAGGAAGGTATTCTTCAGATATGGTCATCATCAGCATCACAAACATCTGGGTCTCTTCTGTACATCTCATATGTCTCAATCATCTCTATACATACTAAAGGTTGTCAACACTGTCCGTCGAGAAGTGTCATCAAAAATCTGATCCACTCGGTCCGTCGATAGATCTATCAGCTCTGCAACTCTACACAGTCCGTCGAGGAGTACAGCAGTCAGCATCTCGTCTGTTGAGTTCATCTCTACCTGAGAACCTGGACATGCTTTACATGGCCATCTACTATCAGTTCATCTCAAGTGATAGTGGGAATTCTCCTACACCAAGTTGAGAACCTGGGCCAATAGAGGTCACCAGTGTACATGACCATCTACAACGTGTTCATCTCAAGCGCTGGTGGGAATACTCCAAACAACAATAGATTGAGAATCTGAGCGTATAGTGGCCATCAGTGCACACGACCATCTATGTCCTGCCCATCTCAAGATGTCAATGGGATTTCTCCCATACTTGGCTGAGAACCTAGGCGAGCAGAAGCCACCTGTGGACACAACCATCTACAACGTGTTCATCTCAAAGCTGGTGGGAATACTCCAAAGAACACCAGATTGAGAATCTAAACGTATAAGGGTCATGTGTACACGGCCATCTGCTACCTGCCCGTCTCATAATGTCGATGGGATTTCTCCCATACCTAGTTGAGATTCAAAACAAGTAGAGGCACCTGTGTGAAAGCATCATAGATATCAATCTCATCTTTCCCTCTCCACGAGGGATGCATTTTCTTCTACTCCAAGTCTTCTGCGAATGTATTCAAACTTTGTCCTAAGAAGAGGCTCGGTAAGAATATCTGTAATTTGGTCATCTGTCGGAACATATTGTAACTCGACCATACCTTTCTGCACCATATCACGAATGTAGTGATATCGGATATGGGATCTCTATATGCTTCGTCTTATCATGTATACAAGTTTGATTATCACAGTGAATCACAGTTGGTCCTGGAATCTGACCAAACAATCCTGCAAGGAGTTTTCAAACCCATATTGCTTCTCGGGCTGTTGTACTGGCATCCATATACTCGGCCTCTATGGTGCTAAGTGCTACTGAGGTCTGCTTCCTGCTACAGCAGGAAATCACTGCAGAGCCCAAACTAAAGCAACATCCAAAAGTACTCTTCCTGTCTGCAACACACCCAGCCCAATCTGAGTCAGAAAATCCTTGCAATGTCAAATCACATCCTGAAGCATATCTTACACCATATCCCACAGTGCCACGTAAATATCTGAGAACATGTTTTGCAATAACCTAGTGAATCTACCTCGGATCACTCATAAACTAGCTGAGGGTATTCACAGCAAAACATATATCCGGTCTAGTGTTTGTCATATACATTAGAGAGCCAATTAACCAGCGATACATGGTGGGATCAATCATATCATAATTTGAAGTAGACCCTTTCAGCTTTTTGAAATTTGCATCCATTGGGGTAGACATGGACTTGTAGTCCAACATCCCGAATCTCTTCAAAATATCAATGGTGTATTTTCCTTGACTTAGGAAAGTTTCCTTCTGCCTCTGCCATACTTCTAATCCTAAGAAGTAAATGCATCAATCCGAGGTCCTTCATTTCAAACTCAGAGGCAAGCTTCTTCTTACACCATGTAATTAGTTTCTCATTTCCTGTGAGAAACAAGTCGTCCATGTACTGAACCAAAATCAATGACTCATTATCCTCAATCTTGTAGTAAGGATTGGGATCCGCATCACTCTTGGTGAATCCCAAGTTTACCATGTATCTGTCTATTCATTCATACCAAGCACGAGGTGCTTGCTTGGGCCCATATAATGCCTTTCTCAGTTTACATACGTGAGAATCTTTCTCATGGACAATAAACCCTTCTGGTTGTTCAATGTAAACTTCTTTCCCGATAATACCGTTGAGGAAGGCGGTGTTTACATCCATCTGATGCGGCTTCCATCCCATAGATAAAGCAATAGCAATGATGGTTCTGATGGTTCTGATGGAAGTATATCAAGCCACAGGAGCAAATGTTTCATCATAGTCAATTCCCTCTTTCTGAGAGAATCCTCTGGCAACAAATATGGCCTTGTGTTTTTCCATGCCACCATCCGTTCCGTGTTTTTTTTAACTTGAAAAACCATTTGGAGGTCACTACTGACTTCCCCTCGGGTCTCCATACAACCTCCCATACGTCATTCTTCATGATGGACTGGAACTCCTCCGTCATGGCATCCTTCCAAACTTGGTGCCTGGATGCTTCTTCGTACGTGGTAGGTTCTGAGTCAATGATGTGACTCATCAGTGCTACATAACTCGAGAACCTCTAAGGTCTTTTGCTTTCCCAATGAGTTCTGTGTGGGGCTCCGTGCCCTTCTGCATCCTTCAATGTTTGTTGTGCCCATCTAGGCCTTTTCCGAGTTACTGCCATATCTATGGGACCATCAATTGGCTCAACTGGATCAGTGGGATCGATCAGTTCATTCTTTTCTTCAGACTCCCTCTTAACTTCTAGAGGGGGAGATGATCTCATCTCTTCATCATCATCGATCTCTATATCAGATCTTCTTCCTTTTCGGATAGCCATCTCTTATTCAAAGGTCACATCCTTGCTGACTTCGATCTGCCTCGATCGAGGGATGTATATTCTATAAGCCTTTGAAGACTCACTGTATCCCACAAATGTTCCCTTTTTTCCTGAAGGTTCTATCTTCGTCCTTTTATCCTTGGACACATGAATGTAAACTAGACAGCCAAAGATACGAAGTATCCATCCTGGTGACGACTAGGTTCATGAAGGATCCTTCAATTTTCTTATATGAATCAAGACAGCTGTGTCATCAAGTTTCTATCATATGCAATAGACCGGGATCCTCATCTTTGAGGGATAACTCCCTCTGCCTCTCAGAAATCGGTTGAGTAAATTTTGTCCTCCAGAATCCATTTGCTATGACTCTGACTGGAAAGAAACTGCTTTCCATAATTGTTTGAAGTAGCAGATAGACCGGCATTCGTAGAAGCCTTTCGCTTCTAATCACCATATCTCTACATGATATCATTCTAAGTCTCGGAGTCATACTTCTAGAGGTTTTCCGCTTCCGATTCATCTGTATATCAATGGGATCACTTGTCCTTGTAGATCATAACATTCCCTACAAGTTAAATCCCGTCAAATTGTTAGCAATATTGCATAATCAATGTATCAACAATAATTTATCCAAGAATGTAGGCATCTTTTAGTCAATGCTTCGACACAACACACATATGGCCATTATTTGGATGCTTACGGTCTCCATTATAGCATACCATCAAGAGTGTGTACTACTCTAAGTATGTTATAAAGGAGATGTCATCCTAGATGGGTTCATGGACTGTTGTGCAGCATGAAAGGCTATTTAAACAATCATGTACATAGCAAATACTACATAAGCCTATTGTTCATCAATAAAGTAACTATATCACATGCTCAGCAACTTCCTGAATCTAGGAATGTAGATCTACGTAAACATATTCAAAGCAACCAAATCTAATCTACCAGAGCATGTAAAATCAAATATTTATCTTTTAATGTTTTGTTGATGGGCTTCCACAACCAAAGTCTGTTGATCTTCATATGCTTGCTGGAAGATCATCACAGTTTGGATCTTCATATCATCTCTTCAATATGGAGAGTACTAGAAGAAGAACTCCGAACAATCATCATTCCTTGACTTCTTGTGAGGAGTATCTTCATCAACATCAACAGATGAGGCTTCATGCTTCCTCTTGTTTGCATAGTGGCTATATTTCTTGCACTTATGGCATTGTATGTGTGATAAATCCTTCTTCTTCTCCCTCTGATCTGGAGAAGAACTTGGTCTCCTAGCTCGGTGCTTATGTTTGTGAAACTTCCTTCCTTTTCCCTTGCCTCTCTTGGCATGAGTGATGAAGGCTTGATTCTCCTCAACTTGAGAACCATGGAGTCTTTGTCTTGCTGCAATCCTAGTCTCTTCCTGAGTGCAGTATGCCTATAACTTGTCAAATTTGGGCAGCTTGGTTCGACCACTTATGCCTTGGATGAAGGACTCCCAAGATGGTTTTAGACCATTTAGAGTGGTCATGACAAGCTCCTTTTCTTCAATGTTATCTCCACTAGACCTTCTCTTGTCCTGAAGTTTGGTGATCCTCATGAAATATGAGGCAATAGATTCAAACTTAATCATCTTCATATTTGATAGTTGGTTCCTCAATGTGAGAGTCACATTGATGCTAATGTGTTCAAATAACTTCTTCAAGGTCTTGAACATATTCCTAGCTGTCTTCTTTTCTGAGATTTGTGGAACCAAGTGATCTTTGACTGAGTCCACCAAAATCCTTCTTGCTTTCGCATCACACTTCCTCCACTAGGACTTGTCTTCTTCCGCTTCTGGTTCTGGAACTTTCTCATTGACAAACTTCAAGAGATCATTTTCTTCTAGGATGAGAAGAACCCTAGGCTTCCAGGATATGAATTTTGTAGCCCCATCAAGACGATCTTCAACCTTCATTCCAAACATCTTGTCTGCAGATTTGAACCAAAAACCCTAGCAGGAGTTAGGTCAAAAATGAATTTTGGAATTTAGTGAAACTGACCTTACAGATAGATGCGCCCTATCAAGGCGAGTTGAGGGTAGATGAGTTCGAGCCAAAACAGTTTTGGGAAGCCTCTGAAACTTGATGCCCTAGTTTCTTCCCGCACTATCCCACAGTAAAAAATTGAAACTTCTCCAAATTTGAATCTGCTTCCACAAAAAGATGTGCCTCCACTAGAGCGAAGTTTCTACAACTCATTTTCTTCTGAAGAGATGAGGGAAGGCCTTGGAAGGTCAAACCCTAGCTTCTAGCAATGGCCTCTTCTAGAACTACTCTAATACCATGTTAGTTTTTACAATATAGCAGTATAACTTAATTGCAAATAAACAATAGGATCTCTAGAAGAAAGACAAAGCACAGAAACAAGAAACACAAGAATTTATCCTGGGAATCCCAATCGGGAAAAACCCAGCAAACCTTCGTAGAGAGATAACAACTCCTGAGAACAGAGAGGAAGAGAGAGAGAGAAGGTGCCTCTCTAAGATACAACCCCAGAAAAATACTCTCCTAGACTGCAATAGCGCACCTTTTCTGTCTAAGTGACTTGCTGTGAATGTGTGCGATAATGAGGAGGGGCGCCTCCTATTTATACTGATTTTCCAAGTGGAAAATTACTGGGGCCAACCTACCTTGGGGAAAATACAAAAATAATTTTATTTTTATTCTTTTCTTGTTTATTCTTTCCCCAAGGTTTACATTGATTCTTTCTAGGGTTTACATGAGTAGTTACATCAATATGAACTCCCATAGGAGGTACAAGGAAATATAATACAAGTACAATAAGAATAACTTCTGAAGTTGCACAATTTCCAACACAATGGAGCAGCAACGCACCCTACGACTGACAATGGATCAGATCTCTTCTTCTCTTGTCAAGACACACTTAAAAATGAAGTTTTGGACTTAATTTATAATCTTGACATGCTTCTAGAAGGGTCTCCCAACTAACCGTAGATTTTAGGAGAGATACCAAACATAACATAAAATAATGTTAGGTTGACTTAGGATAGGGTACTAATGGTCAAGTGGTCATACAAAATAATAACAATAAAAACAATAAACTTAAGTCATCATTGCAAAAGGAAGAGGAGTAGTTTTGTGACAACCTCAGTTTATCGAGTTTTTGCCTCCAAGAACATTTTTAAACCAAATTTCTTTTAGTGAGTTCTCTCGGCTCTGGATCAGCGTTCTTGCTTGTTTTTGCAGGTTTTTCATGCTGCTGCCGGTCTCTACTCATGTTGCTCCTGTTCCGCCCTTATTTTGAATGGTTCTGCTGGTGAAGATAGCTCCACCAAGGTTAAATTTCGTTGACCTGCTCTGATTGCTTTATTTCCAGGTTTTCCATCTGCTGGTTGGGTGTCTTCTTGCGTGAGCTGCATCTAGCTGCTCCAGGAGCCAGGGCGTTCAGGCTTGCTTATTGCTGTAGAGACGTCTGGATCCAGACCACAAGATCAGCCCGAGTCTTGTCCTGAGTGCAGTCTCGACTTGCTAGAAGAGCTTCCTTTCTTTGTCTGTCCCTGACCTGGTGTTATAATCAATATCAGTTGAGTGTCTTTGGTGGAGGTCCTTCTGCTCGGCCATTGTTGGTGGAGTAGCTGTGATGTTCAGTGGGGAGCCCCCCATGCCTCTTCCTCCAGACCTAGAGGCTTTCAAGAAATTGATAACTTCTAGTGGCAAGAGGAAAGGTGGGCCTGCTCAGAAGTTTGTCAAGAAAGTGGACATCCCTTCTATAGAACTCCCAGCGGATAAAACTTGTCGTTCAGCCCTAAATTTAGCAGAACGTGGGTTAATTGGGCAGTTTACTGGTCTTTGGCCCTCTCCTAAGGCCATTGACGGGTGGGTGCAGAGGAACTGGCGTCCACTAATCTCTAATGGCATCCGTAACCATTTTGTTGGGAGAGGTTATTACATTTTTGTATTTGACTCCACAGAGGACCGTGACCTTATATTCCGGAATGGTCCATACTTCATGGGCCCTCAGGGGCTTTACTTGAATAAATGGACCCTAAATTTTGATCACACGCAGGATGTTCCGTCTGCTGTCCTTGTTTGGGTCAAATTACCACATCTCCCTCTGCATTGTTGGAACTCAACTTCCCTCGAAGCCATCGGGAACAAACTAGGTAAATATATTGACAGGGATGAACGTAAAGATCAATTTTCTTGTGCAAGAATCTACGTGGAAATAGACTTGGAGACTGGCCTTCCGGAGGCAATCAATCTAACAGTTGCTGAGTGGTCTCATACCCAGGAGTTGGATTACGAACAAATCCCATTTAAATGCAGATTCTGTCACGGTTATGGACATTTTGCTCGGAATTGTAAGAAAAAAGGAGAAGAGGAAAATGCTAATGAGAAAAACGAGCAGTGGACTCTAGTTCAAAAAGCAGGAATTTCCAATCTGGGACCCAGAAAGAAGAACAAAGAAGGCAAAATAGTGGCTAATGATTCTGTTGTTGAGAAGCTTCCTACTCCCCTGGTTAACACCCCTATTGGTCCTTCCAATCATTTTGTTGTCCTCATTTCTTCTGATCTCGAGGAAGGTGAAGTTCAGCACTTAGATGGTATCGAGATGGATTCAATAATGACCACTCCGAATCATGCTGGCCCTCCTCATTCGATTCCTCTTCGGGATGGAGAACCTCCTCTTCCTATTGGGGATTGCTCTCCCCCTTCTTATGTTGATATTGCTCGAAAGAAACCGGCTGAGAGCTCTGATTCCTCTGATGAATCCATTGAACAGCTCTCCAAAAAGGGTGGTAGGAAATCTAAGAAGGAGATCTGGGAAGAAGAGGCTGAGAGACTTAAGACTCAAGGAAGTCAGTCCACCATCGAAATGTCTTACGGGAGAAATAAGAGAGCCAGGCCTCCAAAGGGAGTAATAACTCCCTCTAACTCAGGTAAGTAATGCAACTAGTCTCTTGGAACTGTAGAGGACTGGGGATCCCATTCAAGGCTAATGTTGTAAATGACCTTTTGAGAATGGTCCCTTCAGATATTCTCTTACTCCAAGAGACCAAGGTTGAAGAGGAGGTACTCCTTTTAAGTAAAAATAAGTGGAAGCTAAATTCTGGAAAAGCAGTCAGTGCTAGAGGCACATGTGGGGGATTGGCCACCTTATGGTGTGAAGAGAAATTTCATTTAAAAAAGTATTTTGCCACCCAGCACTAGATATTCACAGAGCTCCTTCATGTTGCTAGTAAGATTTCAATATCCCTGTTTTATATCTACGTGCCTGTCAACTATATTGAAAAACAAACTTGCTGGAACTCGATATCAGAATTTTTAGAGGTCAACTCTCCAGTTAATTTAGTGCTAGCAGGTGATCTTAACATTTCTCCGTCTCCTAATGAAAAAAAATGTGGGCTATGCGGCAAAGATTTCATGCTTGGTATGGTGGAGGAGTTAATTATAAATTGGGATTTGAACGACCTTAAACCAAAGTCCGGGTGATTCACTTGGTCCAACCATCGAGCAAGAGCTGCAAATATATCTGCCAGGCTTGATCAATTTCTTGTCAGCAGTTCATTGATCGATGGGCAATCCCTTCTCTCAACCAAAATACTACCGAAGCTAACATCTGATCACCACCCGATTTCTCTGTTGTTCGAAAGTGAAGAGGAGTTGGGGCCAATTCCTTTCAGATATAGCCCTCTCTGGATCGATAGAGTGGGGTTCATTGAAGTGGTTTCCCAAGTCTGGTCTCAGTACATAGTTGGATCTCCTAGCTTTGTCTGGGAGCAAAAACTGAAAAATACCAAAATTGCGTTGAAGCAGTGGATTAAAATTCCCTCACCTTCTCCTACGATTTCCAGGGTAGCGCAAGTTTCTGCTTTAGCTGAAATTCAATTGGGTATGGAAGACATTGACATCTCCAATTCCCATTTAGCGTTGGAGAAATTGGCTCAGTCTAGTACTACTCAATCTTTCAAACATGAAGAAGAGGAACTCAGGTTAAAGTCTCGTTGTCTCTAGCTTAAAGCTGGTGATAAGAACACTGCTTATTTTCATAGACAATGCAGGATCAGATTGTCCCGAAACCACATCTCTGAAATTGCTATTGGAGAGGGCGTTTTTGTTAAGGGTCAAGATCAGTTAAAACTGTATGCTAGCAAGCACTATCAGCTTCTTTTCCAGGATGATGGTATCACTGATAAGGATGCTTCTTCTAAATTGTTGGCGAATATCCCTTCTCTAGTTAATGCTATGGATAATTATGATTTAATGAAGCCCTTTACGGAACAAGAAATTGTTGATGTCATCTAGGCTATGGAGTCTGACAAGGCTCCCGGGCCAGATGGATTTTCCATTTACTTCTATAAAGTTTGCTGGCCCATCATCAAATCAAATTTGGTTCGAATGGTGATTGCCTTTCAAAGAAAAGCGAAAGTGGGAGGGTGCACCAATTCTTCATTCCTTTCCCTCATCCCCAAGGAAATTAATCCCTCTTCCTTTAACAGATTCCGTCCTATCTCGTTGTGTAATGTTTCCTATAAGATCCTTGCCAAACTTCTAGCCAATAGATTTAAGCCATTGCTAGGGAAGTTGATTTCTCCTCTCCAGGGTGGATTTGTGAAAGGCAGACACTTAGTGGATAATGTAATTCAGGTTCAGGAAGCTCTTCACTCAAGTTTCCAATGGAGAGAGAAAGGTATGCTAATTAAGTTGGACATGAAGAATGCATTAGACAAAGTTAAGCTTCCCTTCCTCTATGATGTTTTACTCTCATTTGGTTTTTGTTCTAAGTTTGTAAGTCTGATTAAAGCTTGCACCGATGGTCCTTGGTTAGCACCATTAGTTAATGGGAGACCTTCTGACTTCTTCAAAGCTTCCAGAGGCCTTCGCCAAGGCTGCCCAATGTCCCCTTTCCTATATATCTTGATGGCCGAAACTCTCAGCAAAAAACTGATCTTTGATGAGGAAGCTGGATATATCCTGGCTATCAGGATTGCCAGGGGAGTGGATCCAATCAACCACGCCCTTTTTGCAGATGATTCCCTGCTCCTGGGAGGGGCCTCCATGAATATTGCCCGGGCTTTTTATGAAACCCTTTTAAAGTACTGCCATTCCTCTGGTGCCTTGATAAATAAAGCCAAGAGTGTTGTTTACAGTTGGAATGTTGAACCCTCGGCAATTCTTTGAATATTAGGTTTCTTGGGCTTCCCTGGCTTTAATAAATGGGATAAGATCAAGTATTTGGGTCTTCCTCTAACTCTTGGACCGTCGCCTCCCTCTCTCTGGCTTGAAGTTCTGGCAAAGTTAAAGGCAAAAATTGCTTTTTGGGGTGGTCAGTGGCTAACTAAGGCTGGGAAACTGATCTTGATCAAGGATGTCCTCTCAGCTTATCCTATTTTCCAGTCCTCATTGCCATTAGCCCCAGAGAGTATCTCTACTCATATTTCTAAATTGTTGTGGGATTTTCTCTAATCGGGTGGTAAAGGAAGTCTAAACAAGTTGCATCTGGTAAATTGGGAAGAACTTAAGAGGCCATTCTCAGCAGGTGGTCTTCAAATCAGGGACCCTGGTCTGGCTAACCTGGCAGCTTTTTGTGGATAAGAACCATCCAGTAAGTAAGATTTTTTTTAAGAAATATATCAAAGGTGGCTCACTGAGAAATCTTTCCTCTGCAAATACCCCGACTGGTTCTGCTATTTGGAATTCCTGCAGAAAAGGTTTTGAATTCTTTAATCAGCAATTATTTAGAATTCCAGGCAATGGGAAAAGAATACTCCTATGGGAGGACAAAATCTTCAGGAATCCACCTCTTTCCTCAGTCACTTCTCTATCAGAGATTATGAACTGGGCTACAAATAAGGGTCTTCTTCATTTGGCTGACATATGCTATTGGGATAGCTCAGGGAACCTGGGTAGGTTGGTCTATTCCAGATCTACCTGTTCGCCTTAAATCTCAAAACCCCTGTTGCTTTTATCTCTTTCAGGCCTTGCTCCTGTTCATTATTCCTAGAAAGATGCTTGAGGGATGGGGAAAAGATGGAGTTTATACAACAGCTAAAGGATTCAGTGCTCTTCTATCTCCCCAGAGTTCAATTTTTCCTCCAGCAATATGGAAATCGGTCTGGTCTTCTCAATGTATGCCAAAGGTAAATTTTTTTATGTGGCTGGCATTAAAGAACAAGCTGTTGACAGGCGATAGCCTTGCTAAACGTGGCTTTAATGGCCCCTTCCGATGCTGCTTGTGCAAATCTACTCTGGAAATTGTTGATCATCTACTCGTTGAATGTGTATTTTCCAGAAAAGTATGGGAATTAATTCTCCAGGATTTGAATTGCTCTATCCCAGTTCAGTCTTCAGTACCGTCCCTTTACCTGGGATGGCATGCCAGCCGTCCTCTAAAAACTACCTCAGCTATATTGCATTTACATCAGTATTCAATTTTAAAGTATACTTGGTGGGCGATGTGGCTGATTCGTAATAATTGCATCTTCAATGAAACGGCCCCCTCTATCCAGCTCGCTATCCACAATTCCAAAAATTGGTTTGTTGAATCCTCAGGTTGTTCAACGGCCTCTCTCTCTCGGCTCCATCGAGGATGGGCTCTGCCTCATTCGATTTAGGAATCAAATTGAATTGTCCAAACCCGTCTAGTTCCTTTCATTGGAAATTCCGTGGAAATGAAGATTCTTTCAAAAAAAATCGGATGCGCTCTGTTTCAGCAGTTTTATTTTTTGATGGAGCTTCCAAAGGGAACCCCGGGGTATCCGGCGCCGGTGGTGTCATTTTCTTCCCCGGCTGTTTGAACCATCTCAGCTTCAGTTGGGGTCTTGGCTCGATGACAAACAATCAGGCTGAATTCTACAGCTTACTTATGGCAATTCAGCTTGCAAAAGGAAAAGGGTTCAAGTCAATACAAATTTTTGGTGACTCCGAGATGCTGGTGAAAACTCTAAATACAGCAGTCACCTTCAACAACTCTCTCTTGAATGTAATTTTGCAGAGAATTAAGACAACTTTGAAAGACTTTGACGATGTTGAATCCTATCATATTCTTCAGGGTTTAAATAAACTTGCAAACTCCCTGGCTAACAAAGGATGCCTTCTTCCTCAAGGAATTCTCAGTATTGATGGGGAATCAAGCGTATTTCATCCTATACCTTAATGGTGCTTCTCTCAGTTGTAATTAGATTTTCAGTTGTAAGTAGTTCTATTAAGAGTAAGCTTCGGTGCAGTCTCTTGATGTCTAGATATTTGTAACTCGGTTGATTGGCATCCGCCAAAATACAGTATATACCAGTCTTCTCCATTTTAATAAAATTACCCGTTTGTGTTAAAAAAAAAGTCATCATTGCAAAAGGGTCAAGGTACCACAACCAAGATGGGCGTTAGGACCAATAGGGAAACATAAGACCATAAGTCAACAAGAAGGGTCACATCAAGGTGGGAAGACAACCCTTTCACCCACAAGACCAAGGTGTACCATCAAGGTGGGGAAACAACCTTTTTACCCACAAGACCAAGGTGTACCATCAAGGTGGGGGAACAAGACCAAGGACTTTAATCTTTCTCTCTCAAGGTATATTGTCCACATGTGTTCCATACAATAACTATGAGTTTTATTATCACTATATAAGGAAATTCCAAACTATATAAGGAAAGTCCAAACTGGATGATGTGATCCTCTAGTCCTCCGCACTGTTCCTAATGGTCAAGTGCTAGTGACATTAGCAAGGGGTGGCCAGTCCCTTGAGAAACAACCTAGCAATAACCATTTAGTAGAAGAGGACATCACACATCATCATCTTGGTCAACTGACCAAGATCCACCTGGTTAACTAACCAAGTATGTACCTGCAGGAACCACTTGGTCCCAGACCAGGAAGTCTTTGTGTCAACCTGCAGGATCTGTTTGGTCCTCGTGACCAAGAAACTATCTGGTCCTAGACCAGAATACCCTAGAGACATATAGGGGCCCTAGCCACATGATAGGGACTTTGCCATGGAATCAACCTGCTTGGTCCCAGACCAAGAACCCTGGGGATTGATGATGGGGGCCCCAGGATGCCTTCTAGGGACTTACTCTGCCTGATTCACTGACCATGAACCCTAGTTGACTGACTAGGGTACCATCTTCCATGAGAATGGATCTCGCAGTTGCATTATCTTCAACAGCAGCCCATCATGGAGAATCTCAAATGCACAACGTTGCTGCCATGTTGTAATTTTACATCCACAATGATGTACAAATTTGCACTTAAAAAAATTGTCCTGCAGCTAAAATAGAAAGACCGAAACATCAACCTTGAATCAGCTCTTCAAATCTGCAAAAACAACAATGCTGAATGGAAACTCCGATGTGCAAACACCACATATCAAGAGATGAAATCAACCCTGAAAATAGATGAAATATGATCTACACAAACAGCAGCATGAATGTAGTGGACAACAAACAAAGATTTGGAACAACAAACTCTATCTTCCCATTCACACATAAGAAAAATAAATTATTGTCGTCAAGGGACTACAATAGCTTCTCACAAACATTAGGTAGCCTCACATTCCACACATGCAAGAATGAAAACCCTAACTAGTGTGAGCATGCAAGAATGAAAACCCTAACTAGTGTGGCCACCCTCACCTAGTCAAACTTGACAACAATGAAGGGTGATTACAAAACCACTTCTAATAATAGCCTCAAACATGGGAATCACTCCAAGTAAGGTGGCCTACACATACCTAGGATAGATCTTACACATTCTTCCACGAAAGGAATTTGTCATAACTGTGAAAGAGGAACCTGTCATAAGTGTAAGGAATCTGCCATAGGGGTGTAAGGGAATCTCTCCCACGTGGCACACCTGTCCTGCTAGGAATCCCCTCCAATGCTCATGCACCCTCTTTCACTAGTGCACCATCTCCCTAGGAGAATAACTCGGAGCAACCAAAAACTAACAGTTGGAACTCCTCTTTAAAATTTATCTATCTCTTTTATGGGGGATCAACTACTGGGATCACTCTATTAAGTTTGGACTCTGGAGCTAGACAGGTAAATTACCTCCTATTATATGGACCAACTGTCAAAAGCAAGAGTTCTAGAGCGAGTGGATTAAGGACTTTCCAAAACAAACAAACCATATTATACTGGGAGGTGACCTCGATATTACTTTGTTTCCATTGGAAATGGAGGGAAGAGCTTTGAGAAAAGAAGAGGTAGGCAAACTCTTTGGAGAAGAAAACCCTGGTGGATGCTAAACCTAGGGGTGATAGGTTGGACAAATAAAAGGAAACGGCCAGCTGCAATCAGAGCTCATCCAGATAGAATCCCAGTTTTAAAATCCTTGCTGGCATATGTAGGAATGTTTAAGGCAGACCATCTCAGTGGGGGAGAGTCTGATCATATTCCAGTGGAACTCTCCACAGAACAAGAGGGAACACCTGACCAGTACCTTTCAAGTTTATTCCTTTTTCTAATTGGGCCCCAATATGTGGGTTGTATGGACAGCAGTATACTTTTTTTTGTTTTGTTCAGTATGGGACATTTGATATGATGATAATATGTGACAGTAAATATGTGATAATGTAGGGATCCTAGTGATCCTTTTACATGTGCAGAATGTAATTTGGTTCATTTTTTGAAATAAAATTACAACTTTTTCCGAGGAAAAAAAAAAAAAAATTGGGCCCCAACCTGCAATGGAGCACTCAAAAGAATCTGAAAACTGAAAAAAAATTGAGCAAGAAGGAAATATGGAAATGCAGCTGAAAGGAAGTTAGAAATTGAAAGGGACTTAAATGAATTGCAACTAAAAACCCTAGAGGGAGAGGGAGACTCCTTGCAAAAAATTCATGAAGACCTTTTCCACAAAGAGCAGGAATGTAACCATCTGTTGGCTTGGGAAGGGGCACAGTGGTGACAGAAAAGCAGAGTAACATGGCCCACTCGGGGGGATCAGAATTCATAGTTCTTTCACAAGGATACCATAAGCTCAAAGTGCAGTAAATACTAAACAGCAAGGAGAGGAGTGTACTAACTTCCTAAATATTGCAGAGACAGTGAGGAGACACTACGAAGATATGTACATGATCCAAGGAAGGAGATCATCAGAGCAGACTTCAAAAGTGTTGCTGACTTCAGAACTGTCATTTCTGAAGATCAAAACAAGGAAATCGTGAAAGCAGAATTGGAGGAGAAAATGTTAATGGCTTTGAAATCATCTTAGCATTCACAGACCCCTGATACTAATGGTATGCCTACAGAATTTTACTTGGGTCTCTGGGACATCCTGGGAGTGGACCTTCTCAAAGCGGTGGATTCAATAGAATCAGGGAAGATCCTCTCCACTTTCAACACAACCTTCATCGCTACCATCCCTAAAGATAGCAACCCTATGACCTTTGCTTCTTAAAGAGTCAAGACCCATCTCACTATGCAACTGCAGCTACAAAAAATCATTGCAAAGACCTTGGCGAGAAGGTTAAAATCAATGCTTTCATCCTTTATCTCTCTAGAGTAAATGGCTGTCTGGAACAAAAATAAATTTAAGACACTATTGGGTTGGCAAAGGAGGCACTGCACACTGCAGTCAAAACTAAACTGCCAGCCTTATTTGTCAAAATAGATCTGCCCAAGGCATATGATAGAGTGAATTGGTTGTATCTCGCTGGCTATGATGCAAACTGGTTTGGGCAGGACAGACATACAATGGACAGAGGCTTGTTTCAGCAGCCACCTATGCAGTTCTAATCAATGGTGCTCCTTCACCTTTCTTGAAGGCTAGCAAAGGATTAAAACAGGGTTGCCCCTTGTCTCCATTAGCTTTCCCGACAATGGCAGAGACTTTAAGCAAGCTAATAAAAGCAGGATTTTGCAATGATCTCATAAAGGGCCTTAAAGCCTTGGTTGTAGGCTGTAAAAGGCCTTACGGATGTATCTTTTTGGCAAAGGAGGCACTGCACACTGCAGTCAAAACTAAACTGCCAGCCTCATTTCCCAAATAGATCTGCCCAAGGCATATGATAGAGTGAATTGGTTGTATCCCCCTGGTTATGATTCAAACTGGTTTGGGCAGGACAGACATACAATGGACAGAGGCTTGTTTCAGTAGCCACCTATGCAGTTCTAATCAAAGGTGCTCCTTCACCTTTCTTGAAGGCCAGCAAAGGATTAATACAGGGGTCCCCTTGTCTCCTCTAGCTTTCCCGATAATGGCAGAGACTTTAAGCAGGAAAATAAAAGCAGGATTTCATGATGATCTCATAAAAGACCTTAAGCCTTGGTTGTAGGCTGTAAACGACCTTACCCATGTATCTTTTTGGCAAAGGAGGCACTGCACACTGCAGTCAAAACTAAACCGCCAGCCTTATTTGTCAAAAATATATCCTCCCAAGGCATTTGATAGAGTGAATTGGTTGTATCTCGCTGGTTATGATGCAAACTGGTTTGGGCAGGACAGACATACAATGGACAGAGGCTTGTTTCAGCAGCCACCTATGCAGTTCTAAGTTTCTAACCAATGGTGCTCCTTCACCCTTCTTGAAGGCTAACAGAGGATTAAAACAGGGTTGCCCCTTGTCTCCTCTGGCTTTCCTGATAGTGGCAGAGACTTTAAACAGGCTAATAAAAGCAGGATTTCACAATGATCTCATAAAAGGCCTTAAACCCTGGTTGTAGGCTGTAAAAGGCCTTACCGATGTATCTTTTTATTCAAAATAACAAAGATTGATTTTTTTCTTGTGACGAAAAAACATATCTCTGCAGAGAAGCAAAAATAAAATGGAATCAAGGAATTCACCAAAGACAAAGTACAAGGGTGAATAGAGAATAAGGTGTTGATGTTTGTAGCTCAGACAGGAACTTCTGCACAGGTTAGTGTCAAACGTGCATGAAGTCGCCAAGTCAAACCTATTTTGTAATTCACTTTATTAAAGTGAAAGTCTTATATTTTGTTGTTCAATCTAATAAAGTGCATTTTTAATGCATTAGTTATTTAGACTAATCTCAACCGTGAATCTCACCGAGAGATTAGGGTTTTAGTAGATTACAGTTGCAGCTAAAGTAAAGGCAGATCAAAAGTAGAGGGTGAAGACACATTCATTATTCACAGGAAGACAATTTTGGTCAGAGGTGAAGAAACTCATACGGAGAGTGAAATTAGAGCACCGAAGGGAAGCCCAGTCAGCAAACAGACACATTTCAGTAAGCTGGCATTAGCAAGGACATATCCGTACAGTTGTACAGACCCCTACGGATTTGTGCTGGCAGGCACGTGCAGACCTGCAGTAGTCCTGTACAGTTACCAGCAAGTGTTGGAAGGATTTGTCAGTTGTTTGAGGGCAGTTTTTCTCAGTAAGTTCACTGATTTTTGCTTCATTTTGAGTACTGTCAAGCTGTGGAGGTTTCCTTGTAAGCCTAGATTATTAATGAAAGGCTGATTTGAAGGTGTAAAACATCTATGTATCATGTTTATACTTTTGTTGTTCATTTTCAACTATATGTGTGATTGTTGCATGTTCAGAAATATTTATTTCTGCTGTTAAATAAGTTCAGATCTGATTCATTTAATTAAGAGAAACATAGGACAGCTGTTGCCTAGGGCCTAAAAATATACATCAAGAAATAAAGCAAGCACCCAAGCAGTTAATGGGACCAATAAGTTTATCATTATAGAGAATGAAATGGTAAAGTAGATAAAGCATCTATGACTTAAATCTAGCACAAGAATAAGCTAAAATAAATGAAGCATATAAGTTCAAAATCAGTAATGGTGGTTAAAAAGTTAAGTGAGTTGAAATGCTAGTGAGAAGCAGTCCATTAATCTAGCCAAATAAGTCGCTTGCCCATCACAGAAGGACTTGAACAAAGACTTTAAGTTAATACCAGTCTTTCCTGTTATCTTAAACTTTTAAATCATTTGCAACTGCCTTTTTGTCTCTAAAGTTGCACCCATGGCATCAGTTAAGTTCATGGATATGTGATATATATGCATAATGCAACCATAAACATTTGCTATTGGATGATGGACAGAACTTGATTGAAGAAATGAGGTCAGGAAACAAATTCTGAAATATACAGAAAACTATCGAGCTAGAACACCTGAAGTAATGTAACTATAACAAGCATTCAACCAACTAAAAGATGAAGATTAGGACAGTTTTTTAAATAAAATCAGAGGAATTCCATGAGAAATGAGAATAGACTTCACATCTGTAATCGGACTGATCAGGATATGGAAGAAGAGTAGTACATTGTTAATAACACAATAACTAAACATTGCTTTGCACAATAAGCATGCCAACTCTGCCAATCTTGGAAACAGTGATACTGATAAGATGACAATGAAGCATAAAGTTGAGACCTTTGTAATTTTGCCAATCCTTTACAAGAATAGTCTTTGTCTATGGTTTCCTTTTTTTGAAGTGTCAGCGCCACCGTTCATATAAGTTTTCATTGAAAAGAAAAGGCAGTCATTAATATTCTTTTAGAAATTTTTATTAGGTCATCAATCAATGTGCCCTCTGTAGAACTCTGATCTACGAACTTATTGCTAGGATAATCACTGGAAAACTGTATGCTATTCTTCGGCTGAGGAGCTCTCACCCATTGCATTATCATCAGTGTCACTGTCATACATAATTATAGTGTTAGTGTCTCTCTTCCTTATGGCTGCCAATTGCATCTCCTTGAGCATTGCTGTTTTTTCATCCGTTTCCTCCTCGGCCCACTCCTCAGACCCTTCTTCAGCTGAGGAGCAGTCATCCCTTGCATTAATATATTCACCTGTAACATTTTCATTCTTAATTACAATGTCAGTCTTTCTGTTCCTTATGGCTGCTATTTGCATCTCCTGAAGAATTGCTGCTCTTTTCATATGTTCTTTCTTGATCCGCTCCTCGTACCCTTCTTTTAGAAGCTGACAGAATTTCTCTTTTATAGCAACAAGTGGATCTTTATCAATCAATTCTGCATTATCATATGCTTCTCGCAAAATTGCCGTTTTCATCCCACCTTTTAAGGACAAATAAAATATCCCTGGGTGCCTCGTAAATATTTTTGGAAATGCATTTGGGAATCTGAAGTCATGACAGAATTTCCCCAAGATTGGAACTGCCATCCTCTTAAGCACGCAAAGAGAAAGAACTTCATGTATAACCGCTACAGTCCGCTTCTCCATTTCCGCCGAAGCTGGATCTAGACGGCTGGCATCTAAATAAGGTGATATATATGGCTGTTCCATCCAATTCCTTGTCCATTCCATCATTTCCTTCTTCAACATCATCCCTGGTGGTAGGCGGACAACAAAAGCAGGATTGGCAGGCCGGCCATTCTTTAGTGACTGTTCATGTGCTCTCCTTTCTATGGAAGACAGGGGAACAGTAGCATCTGGAGAGACAAGTTCCAAGTAAGAAGGATCATCACCGGGTGTACCAACAACACGGAACAGATTGGTGTACCTGGGCACTAAACTCGACATAAAATCATCAGGAAAACCAAAGTCTCTCTTCACATGGAGAAGCTTCTCGGCACTAATTCTCTTATCATGGGACATCATCAGTATCCTCTTAAGCTTGTCTACCAGCAGAAATTCATTCTCTTCCTTAATTTTCTTTTCCTCCTCAAGAAAACAAGCCAAGCGATCACTCGCCCGCAAAAATTTCACAGGCTGGGTTTTAGGTTTAATTCTATCCATGTAGATATCGAATAGTCCAGGGTTCTTCTTCAAGAAGGTCACCACCTTAACAGGTAAACGCAACCTCTCCCTCCTCTTCTCCAGGTATCTGAGAGGGATTACCTGCCCAGGCTCCTTAAGTACTTCTCTGACTACTTTAATGCAAAGCTTCCATCTTCTATCATTATCCATTACATCATCCATTCTACTATCCTTCCTCCATTTTACCTTGAGGGATGATACGGATGGCCCTTTACTGCAAGTATGGGCGTCTGGACACTTCATAACCGGGCCAGATAACTGGGTTTTACACGTTTCTGAGGCACCCATTGGCAGTTCAGGGGTTTTGTATATGTTGAAGATCGATTTTGTTGCAAATGTTCTAAGCAATATTTGTTTTGAAGACATGGTTGATACCCAAATGCAATAATGAATGCAGAACTGTGTGATTTATCTCCAGTTTTCTTCTGGCATTCAGTCATAACAGACAATATAAAATTTTGTTTCGATACACGAATGGAATATAGCAAACGGTGTACCTTGAAGAAACGCGATGAAGGGGTTTCCCGGAGCTTCATCGCAAAAGATGGTTTCGGCCACCATTGTTTTTGCAGGGCATATTAGACCGTGGGACTACACATCTGCTCTTGAAACAATATACAGGTCAGACGGTGTTAAGGTTTTATGAAACAATAAACAGGTCAGACGGTGTTAAGGTTTTAGCAGGGTACAAGTATAAATGTGATAAAATCTATATTTAATGTTTTGGAATAGTTATAAAATAAAATATTTTCGAGTTTCATTTGTTTATTTTTGGGAAGAGATTTTTTTTTTTCAAGCAGAAAATACACTTACTTGTTATTTCATTTGAAATTAAAGTTACAAAGTCATGTTTATTTTTGGGAAGAGATATTTTTTTAAGAAGAAAATACGCTTACTTGTTATTTCATTAGAAATTAAAGTTATAAAGTTTAGGTTTTTTTTAGCATAAGCTTTTTAACAGCTTTATATCTTCCACAAAATTATTATACATAGATTCTCATTGTCATTATATATATATAAATGAGTACAACCGAGAATCACAACCCCTTGCACTGTACATGAACCACTAATCGTGAATCGTACAGAGTTACATACAGAAATAAAACCAAAAACATAGAGAACCAACATGATCAAAAGAGACGAATGGGTCCCTTATCAACCAACTAAGCAAAGATGATTTTCACAAAATGCAACATCTCGTCCATGAGGCCAATAGCATCCTTTGAGAGGGCGTCCGCCAAGTGATTAAGTTCTCTGTAAATATGAGAAAAATAAATCTCGGAGAAGGAGCCCACAAGATTTTTTATCCGTTGCAGCCAATGAGATAGATATAGAGAATGGACATCTACAAAACCATTTTCCCAATCAATTGCTCCTCTTGAATCACCAAAGACATGGACCCTCAAAACATCACAATGGCTCGCCATCCACAATAGTCCCCAGCAAGTGACCAATTCAGCGTTCATATTGTTGCTCGAACCCAAAGACAAATTAAGACGGATCTAGTTGTCTTTTTTAATAACAAGAACCATATCAGCCCCACCTAGGCCTTTTTGTGATGCTCCATCGAAGAACCCACCACCACACCCTCTTGAAGGACTCGATGGAAAATAGATCTGACATGATTAATCCATTGTTAATCGAAATGCCTAAATAAACCACAAAGAACACGAGAACACACCAACCCCATTGAGGGATTCCTGTTATGGAAAATACAGTTATTCTGCATAATCCAGATCTCCCAAAAAAAAAAGGGCAGGTTCCTGAAACTAACCCACGAATGAAACCAATCAACTAGAAAAACTTGCAATTCCACTTTATCCCAGTTATCTTCATGATGTAGCTTCACCTTAAGTTCTAACCAAATTTCTTTGAAGAAGGCACACTGGAAAAAGATGTGAGAAACACTCTCAAAAGCACATCCACATAAGACCCAATGCCCCAAGCCTATGAAGCCTCTCCTTTGGAGATTTGTCCAAGTTAGGATTTTATTATGAAAGTAGAGCCAAATAAAACATTTCATGTTTAAAGGTACCTTCCTCTTCCAGATATGTTTAAGCCATCCACCATCTAAACAATCGACAACACGATCAACGACAAAATCATATGCCAACTTTGTTGTAAGTTGTCCCTTCCCATCACCCCATTCCCAAACAATAGAATCGCTTCTTCTAGACAAAGTGATGCCAGCAAAATTTAGATGCAAAATAAAACCATCCCACTCGACCTTAATCTCCTCTGTAAAACCGAGCTCGTCTCCTTTTAACCAATAACCCGATTCTTTCGCTTATGATCCATCTCTTTTTACTTGAGCAAGGACAAAAAGGTTTCTGCCATGAAGTTGACTCACCAGCATGTTTGACAGTTTATATCTCTCCCCCAATCCCATCACCGGATCTATGACCAAGAAGATTTATATGCCATTTTCAACCGACCAACTCATCCACCATCCCACAGTCAGATAAGCCCAGAGAAGACCACACCAAATTATTGAACCATCCACATATTTAAGTTTAGGATTACTAACCCAAGTGAGGATTGGAACCCCCCTCAAATATTTAGATTTCAAAACATCACCCCACATTCCATCTGTGAAGAGGCAGCGCCATAAGCTCTTAGCTCAGAGAGCCAAACTAAACCAATCTAGTCTTTTTATACCCCAACCACCATGATTTTTAGGTCTTGCCAAGTCTTCCCAAGCGACCAAATGGAATTTCCAGGTATTATTCCCACCATTCCATAGGAAATGAAATAATTTATGACGAATGATATTTAAGATCGCTCCACATAACATAAACAGGGGCATCCAATACACAGGAAGACTTTGCAATACTGAGTTGATCAGCACTAGCCTTCCACCAATCGACAACCACCTGTAAGACCAATGCTTAATCCTGCTGTCAAAACTCTGAATTAGCCAGTCCCAGTCCTGCATTCTATAACAATTGGGCTTTAGATGAAGGCCCAAATATTTAAAACCATGATCCGAGTCCACAATGGAGTATGGAAAGATGGACCTGATAGCATGGCAAATCTCCTCATCTAGATCCCTGAAAAGAAACGTAGATTTGTCTTTGCTTACCATCATGCTTGAAGCTGTACAGAAAACATCCACAATGTCTCGATAAACCAACCACTCTGAAACACAACCCATTCCCAATAGAAAAACATCATCTACAAACACAAAACCTACACGAGCTGGATCAACTGAAACCCTACGCTAGCTCTGAAATCCTTCGCTCCGTCGGCTAGCCTGCGCGGGCGGTCTTGGCTGCTAGGCACCATGGATACCCCCCTTGGACCCTGATCAAGAGGAATTCGATGAGCCCTTTCAAAGGATTGTGGCTTCCTCTGCCCCCTGTCATCCAATGTTTCTACCTCCTCTCGTTTTGTCAAGAGATATGAAGTCCCAAGTGTCAAGTTGTCCTCTACGACTTCAAAGAGGAAGGTTGTTACCTTATCAAAAAAAGGGTTGATTGGCTTATTCACAGGACTGTGGCCCTCTCCTAGATCTGTGGAAGTATGGCTCAATAAAACTGGAGAGTGCTCATCCAAGGGGAAGTGCAGCAAATATTCTGGGGCAAGGGGTACTTTGCTTTCATATTTGAAAAAAGGAGGATCGAGATCTTATCTTCATAAATGGGCCATATTTTATGGGGCCGAGAGGGATGTATCTTAACAAATGGGACCTCTCCTTCGACCTTGAAAAAAGTATCCCTAAGGCAGTGTCGATATGGGTGAAGCTACCCCATCTGCCACTACATTGCTGGAATGATGAAGACTTTCACGCAATAGGAAACACCCTAGGGAAATACATAGACAAATCAGAGCCAAAAGCCCCCATGTTTTCATGCGCAAGGATTTGTATTGAATTCGACCTAGAGAAAGGGCTTCTGGAAGCCATCAACTTGTCAATAAACGGGTGGAATCACATGCAGACCATGGACTATGAGCAGATCATGGGGACTTCACTTAGTGAAGCTCTCACATAGCACGTGCGATCGTGGGATATTAAAGAATACCCTTAATTTCGAGAGATATTGACCCAAAAAAATTTTGTTGAAACCCCCTCCCAATACTTAAAACCTCCTCCCCACCCCCTTTTATAGCTCAATCCTTATAAACCACCCTACCGAGCCCCACCTTAAACCCCTCATCCCCCCAATACCTGCAATATATTGGTTTGATTTTTAATAATTTTAAAACCCACAATATGAACTAACGTGATAGTATATTGGTCAACAAGTGAATCCCCCGTGGAGCAGATACCTTTCAAATGTAAGTATTGCCACGAGTATGGGCATTTTGCCAAGTCTTGCCCAAAAAATCCAGAAAAATCCAACCCTGAGGAGAACCCTAAAGAAGGATGGAATGTAGCAAGTAAAAGAAAGGGAGCAAGAGCAGCCCCAACGCAATCTCAAACCACCGTGGCAAAGAATGCAGTAGGAAATAAGTTTCAAGTGCTAGATGATGAGGAAAAAGAAGAAGAGGAACTCGTGGTGGGGGAAGAGACAAACACCTTGCAAGAGGTTGAAGCCTGAGGATATAGAAGCCTTAGAAGCCTGAGGATATAGAAGCCTTAGAAGCTTGAGGATATAGAAGCCTTAGAAGCCCCCATTTCTGAAGAAGAGATTAAGAGGGCCATTTGGTCCCTCCATCCGAACAAAGCCCCCAAGCCTGATGGCTTTCCAATTCATTTTTATAGAATGTGTTGGAACTTCATTAAAAAAGACCTGATTTGCCTCATTTCATGGATGTCCAAAGGAAGGATGGGAGGTGCAACAAACTCCACCTTGTTGGCCTTAATCCTCAAGGAACCCAATCCCACCTCTATTAAACGTTTCAGGCCTATTTCTCTCTATAATGCCTCATACAAAATTTTCTCCAAAGTCCTATCTCTCAGGCTGAAAACTATTTTCCCCTCCTTAATCTCTCCAAACCAGGGAGGCTTCATAGTCGGCCGTCATATAAGTGATAACATACTACTAGTCCAAGAAGCAATTCATTCCAGTCTGAAGAAGAGGGAGTCTGGAATGGCCATCAAACTTGATTTGGCCAACGCCTTTGATAGACTAAGACACGATTTTATCTTTCTGGTTTTGGAAAAGTTTGGTTTCCTTCCCATCTTTGTCAAACAAATACAAGCTTGCATAAGCTCACCATGGATAGCTCCTCTAGTTAACGGAAGACCCTCTGATTTCTTCAAATCCAAAAGAGGGATAAGGCAGGGCTTCCCTCTATCCCCGTTTCTTTACATTTTAGTGGCAGATTCTATGAGCAGAAGACTCAACAAACTGCTTGAGGAGGGAATGTTTCTAGGTCTCTCCTTCAAAACTGGGATGCATCCCATCAATCATGCGCTCTTCGCTGATGATTCCATCTTGCTGGGGAGGGCATCCACTCATATAGCTAGGAGTTTCCAGCGTTCTCTAAATCTTTTCCTTCTTTCCTCGGGTAGCAAGGCGAATCTGGATAAATGCCAAATCTATGAGTGGCACAACAACGTCAACACCCTCAGAGATTTCTCCCAAATCCTCAACATTAAAGTCAATCTCGATTGGAAACACTTCAACTACCTGGGAATTCCAATCACTAAAAAATATTTCTCATTGGCCATGTGGAGACCAGTAATATAAAATATAAAAAACAAGATTCTCTCTCTTGGTACGTGTTGGCTCAATATTGCAGGGAAATCCACTCTCATACAGTCAATTCTATCCGCCTACCACATATATATCAGCTCAATGGTACTCGCACCGAAGATGATCACAAATAGCATAAGTATGGAAATAAGAAAGTTCCTTTGGCAGGGAGGCAAAGTTCAATCTAAAAAATTCCACCTCATTAAATGGGGGATTGGGCATTAGAGATCCGGAGCAAATGAATAAAGCGTTAGGAGCTAAGCTGGTATGGAGAATTGTTTCTAGAAGTAGGGACTAGTGGAAAGAGGTCATCAGGAAAAAATATATAAGGAAGCCACGCTCCACAGTTCTGTATCATCCTTGGGATGGGCAAGGCACATCAATGTGGCAGCTATGCAAATCTTCTCTGAAGTTAATTCAATCTGAATTCTACTAGGTTCCAGGTAATGGTAAGAAGATCAAGGTTTGGGGTGATAGAGTTCTTGGTAACCCCCCCATCTCTTCTCTCCCTCACATGGAGGACCTCTCCAATTGGGCAATTGGTAATGGTTTCATTACACTATATGATCTCTCCACCTGGGATAGGAAAGGAAAATGGATTGGCTGGAAGTTGTTGCAACCTCCCGATCTTCTGAAACAAGATGTTGATCTCTTGCTTCCCCTCCTCCACGGCATGTCCCCCATCAGTAAAAGCTCTAAAGACTCCATTGGGTGGGGCAGTAATGGTATTTATACAATCAAAGAAGGATACAAACTGCTCCAAACAAATTTGGTCACCGCTTCAGCAAATATTTGGAAGAAGGTTTGGAATCCAGACTGTATTCCAAAAGTCAACTATTTGATATGGCTACTAATGCACAACAAACTTCTAATGGCATACAATCTCACCAAAAGAGGTATAGAAGGCCCCTCCAGATGTGCCCTTTGTAATGTAGACTTGGAAACAGCCACGCACCTCTTTCTCCAATGCAAAGTCGCTATACAAATTTGGAGGGCTATCTTGCATAAGGTTTGTGTCTTTTTCAAACCCCCAGACTCCCTTGAACAACTTTTAATAGTCAGGAACAGACTTTTTCCAGGAAATCTCAGGAAAAGCCCATTCTAAAGCGGCTGTGGAATGTCATTCCTAAGAACATATGTTGGCAGATATGGTTGGCAAGGAATAGATCAATCTTTAAGGGAGAGAAGGTTATTATCAATCGGATAGCTGCAAAGATTATTGGGATGACTGCTGAAAAATTAGCGACAAGAGGATTGGGATTTCCAGATGCAGAGGATATCCCAGCTCAGGTAACCAAAGTAGTGCAGCATTTTCTTTTAGAGGAGTTCCCCTCAGTCCAAAAGCTACAACAACAGGAAGTCATGGGAAATAAGAAAAAACTATGATGATCTCTCTCGGTGGATTAAAGATCAGAACTCCTATTCTTTATTCTTTGATGGTGCTTCAAAAGGCAACCCAGGGAAGGCAGGTGCACGGGGTCTTATTCTGAATCCAAGAGGACAAATAATCAATTCTTTTGCCTGGGGATTAGGGAGCAAGACTAATAATGAGGCTGCGTGGTTGGCTCTTTTTCAAGGGTTGGAGATGATAAATGCAAAATCCATCACAAGGCTGATAATCTTGGGGGATTCTCGCCAAGTGATTCTCAAAATGAAAACAGGCTATCCAACAGGATCCATAAAATGCAGAAGGTTGCACAGCAGGATCCAATAGCTTCATCTCCCTAAGAGCACATAATACTATCATATTTTAATAGAAAAAAACGCAAAAGCAGACACAATGGCAAACAAGGGGGCCTCTCTCTCACAAGGTTCAATAATTTTAAATGGAGAAGAGACAAGCTACAAACATATCCCCTAAGAACCAAAATGGGTTATCTTGTAGTAAGCCAGGACATGGCACGATTTACTCTTCAGAATATATACAGAATGCTTCTCATACTCAGCGATTCCCTGGCAGGTCACGCAACTCCCTCCCAACTCGAATTGGCTTCAAAAAATTTTATGTTTTTTTGCCACTTACCAGCAGTCCCAATAGATCTCAGCTGAACACGTGGGCTCTCTTCCTCATTTCAATGCTCTCTACACCCTCTCCATGTCATCATTATGAATTCAAGAACCACGTCTCAGGTTCTTTGTTTGCCTGTGCGATGACTCTGAATTTGGAGAATATCTTCTGTCATCGGCATTATATTATACCTCTGTCTAAAAATGAATGGGAGAATTATTCTGGAAAGGAAAAGATTGTGTAGGAGTGGAATTTGAGTGGACGGCACGATTGGATTGAGTGGGACATGGGTTGTCCTAGAAATGTAGGGAATTTCAACCAGCAGCGTGAAAGATAGAGACCATGCAGAAACCTTCATTCAACTGGGACTGGCAATGAGCAAGGTAATTTGACGTCGATATGGAGGACTAGCAGAGGAGCATGTGACCGTAGACAGACAGAGGTTAAAAATCCATTGCTTTTGGACCAAGGAAGTCAGGTTCAGGATAAACCAACACAAGCAGTTCGAAGGATTAAGAAAGACACATTCACCCAGTTGGAGACTAAATTAAACTGGTTTTGATCATGTTTTTTTGCATAATCCTTAATAAGCAGTTCATCATTATATATTCTACTTCTGTAAAATTAAAGAATAGTAACAACTCCAGCTGCTCAAGATGGCCTTACTTTTGGATTTGTTTTGTTTTAGTTTTGTCTTTTTTGACTGAAAGTTCCTTCGATCAACCTTTGTTCTGAATGGTTGTGCACAACCCATTTAATACATCTTTTTCTTAGTTTTCGTTAAAAAAAAACATCATCTACAAACAGTAAATGCATGATAGAATGAATATGAGAAACCCTGACACCCTGAATCAATCCCTCCTCCTTGGCCTTGTTGATATGACGCCTCGAACTTTCAATTACTAAAATAAAAAAGTAAGTGTGAAAGCGGGCACCCCTGCCTAAGCCCCTTGGTACTGCTAAAAAAATGTGATGGGCATCCATTAACCAACATTGCAAAGGATGTTGAACAAATATAAGACATAATCCAATTAAGTGTTTCCATCGATAACCCAATTTGAATCAACACAAACCTGATGAATGACCAATCCAAATGGTCATAGGCCTTCATTAGATCCATCTTTAGGATGAAAGCTTGCATATATTTAGATTTAACTGAATGCAATCATTCTTCATCAATCCCGATCACATCCAAGATTTGTCGATTCGAAAGGAAACCAAATTGTTGTTGTGGTAAGCACTTCTCTAAAGTTGGCTTCAAACTACAAAGTTTTTATTTTGTTGATCATAAATACTCTCTATTCCATCCTTTCAAATAACTTTTATTATGTCCCTTTCTCTTCAGGACTTCATGAACTATCTTAACATGGAAAGCATAGATGAAGATGATTCCTCACCTCCCCAAACAGAATAGTTTATAAAATGGGGTTTCTCTTGTTGGCGGGGTGGTTGAGGCGGTCGGCTATGGTTGTCCCCACCCTAGGTCAAAACCCACGACAACCAAGACATGACGCCATCAAGAGCATCAACTTCATTCTAATTGAAAAAAAAGAATTGTTTAGAAAATGTGATTGTGAGTTTATCATTCATATCCATATTTGAAATGTTTTCCTTAAAAAAAAACTAAAAGATGAATTGTGAATTTATATTTTTATGGACATCTAGATTTAGATAATGAAAAAAAATAGCAAATCAAAAGTAGTGATGAACGCTCTCTTCTATGTGGAGGATTTCATGGTAGTACTCTCTTTTATAGAGAATTGAGAACTAGTTTCTAGGGAAGGACCTTGGTTCCTTAACCGAATTGAGCTTTATATGAAGCATTGGGATTTTGGTTTTGATTGTAAGGCGTATATCCTTCCAAAACCCTAAATTCAATGTCTCCTCTTACTTATAAGTATTTAAATGACTTCAACTTGGAAACAATAGGAGATTATATGGGGTATTTCATTAGTGGTTCAAAAGTGACAAAATAGAGAAAAATACGGGGTATGTAACGTTTTGTGGGTATGGATCTCAATATGTCCATCCCAAACAAAATTCCTCTAAAAGCAAGAATATGAGCACATCGTGAAGATGTTGATCATGAAAATATTTATTTTAAATGTTGTTCTTGTTAATAATATATATATATTGAAAACAAATTCCCTTCTAAACCCAATTTCCCGTCTTCATCAATTTATGGTAAAATAGTACGCATTGGGATCTTGACACTAATTCACTTTTTTAGGTAAGAAACATGGAAAACTAGATGTACATGTGAAGATGGAGGTAACTCCAGTTTGTAAGCCATACTTCAAATCATCTACAATGCCTTATAGGAACCATAGTACTAACTGGGTGTTAAGTTATTGTCCTTCTTTTGTTGCTTGAGGGACATTTATTTGTATGGTTGTAGTCTCAAAAATACCCAATCTCCCACTTCAAATTTCCTTCAATACGATGTTGATATGCTTGTTGTTTCATCCTATTTTGTGCTAAATTCAAGTTATCTTCCAATAGTTAGAGAACGTCTCGTTGGTGCTCTATGTGATCCTCCATTGCTTGAAGGTTATCTTTCTCTTTCAAGGATGATGTGATGGAAGGAAGATGATAACCATAAAATGCCATAAAGGCAGACATTTTTATAAAGTATGGAAAGATGTGTTGTACCGCCATTCTGCTAAGGGAAACCACTTAACCCATTGTGTAGGCATTTATTCACAATCTTAGTTTGCACATCGGATTGAGGATGATAGGAAGGGTTATGAGCCAACTGAGTGCCCAAACAAGAAAATTAGTTCCCTCTAAAAATTACCTATGAAAATTGGATCTCTATCACTTACAATAATCTTAGGGGTTCCATGTAGCTTATGAACTATCTCCATGAATACTACAACTACGGCACTTGCTTTAAAAGGACTAGAAAGACACTTAAATAGGCATACTTTGTGAGTCGATCCACTACTACCATAGTGAGGGTCTTTACTTCTGACTTTGGTAGACATATGATAAAATCCGTTGGGACCTCTTCCCAATGCTAACTTGGTAATGCTAATGGTTGTAGAAGACATGGTGTCTTGATTGTCTCCCCTTTGTTTTGTTGGCAAACCAAACGTTCTGCCACAAAATTTTGGACATCGATTTTAAGACCTTCCCACAAAAAATCCTTCTTGATCTCATCGTAAGTTTTCAAGAATCTTAAATGTCCTCCTATAGGAGAAGTGTGCAATTCCAAAGGGACCTTTTGTTTGAGTTGGGGATTCCTAATAAATATAGGTGATCCTGATACTATAATGAATCATTCTTCCACACAAATTTATCTAGTGAACTAGGGTCCTCTTGCAGTTGTTGAATTATCTTACATGCTCTATGATCCTATTTCCACTATGTCCTTGCTTCTTCCACCCAATCAAACTATATAATGGAAATAAAACATAGTAAGCCACCTATGACATCTTCTTTTCTTGAAAGTGCATCTGCCACCACATTTTGCTTCCCTTTTCTATAGATAATTTCAAATTTTTAACCTAGGATCTTTGTAACCCAATTTTGTCGCTCTTCTGAAGATAATCGTTGTTCCAAAAGTACTTAAGATTGTCATGATCTATTATTTTCTTGAAATGCATTCCTATTAGGTAAGGGTGTCATTTTTTAATCATACATAGTATGGCCAACATTTTCTTTTCATAAATTGGTTTGAAGAAGTTTTTTCCTTTAAGTTGGCAACTTTCAAAGGCAAGGGGCTTTCCTTCTTGCATTAAAAATACACCAATGTCATGCCCAAAGGCATCACATTCCACATTAAAGGTTTTTGTGAAGTCAAGCATGGTTGATGCAAGAGTTGTACACATAGACATTTTAAGTTTTTAAAAAGCTTTGGTTATTTCTTGAGTCCAGGATAATGACTCCCTTTTTCAATAACATTGTTAGAGGTGCTACTATTTGACCATAATTCTTGACAAACTTGCGGTAGTATCCTGTCAATCCTAAGAATAATTTAAGATTCTTCAAGGTTTTAGGAATTGGTCATTCCATGATATCCTTAATTTTGTTAGAGTCCACTTTGACACCTTCATTAGATACAATATGACTCAAATATTCTATTTCCTAAACTTTAAAAGCACACTTTGAAGGATTGGCATATAGTTGGTGCTCCCCTAATAGTTTTAAGACAATGTCAACAATGTCAACTTATTGTACATGACCTTCCCAATATTTGATATAGATTAGTATATCATCAAAAAATACTAACACAAATTTTATGAGGAATGGTTTAAAAATATAATTTATCAAGCTTTGAAATGTGGAAGGTCCATTGGTAAGGCCAACTCGCATCATCAAAAATTCATAATGACCTTCGTGTGTTTTGAAGGTTGTTTTGGAAATTTCTTCTTTCCTCGTTTTGATTTGATGATATCCATAATGAAGACCCAACTTGGTAAAGAAATTTCTCCATGTAATTCACCTAATAATTCATCAATGGTAGGAATAAGAAACCTATCTTTAATGGGCATCTAATTGATCTCTTTATAATATGGACACATGCACCATGATCCTTATTTTTTGCCAACCATCACCACTGGTACAGAAAAAGAACTATGGCTTGGTTGAATGATGCTTGCATCTAACATTTCTTGAACCATATTTTCAATATCACTCTTTTGTGCATATGGGTGCTTATAGGTTCAGATTTTAGGTGGAACACTTCCTGGTTGCAAGTGAATAGCATGGTCATGATCTCGAATAGGTGGAATACCTTTAGACATATCTCCAAATATATCCATTGGAATAGAGCGTATAGATGCTTGAACATCTAGTCATCACAATTGTGCAATTACTTCATGGTGACACTTTTTAGCAATTTTGCCATATTGCTAGAGCTTATAATTTTAGAGGTTTCCCTCTAATACCTCAAGGTTCAATTTCATTTCCTTATGAAGTGAATCTCATTAGAAGTTCCTAAAAATTAAGAGCCATTGTCCCCAATGATTGTAGCCATTGGACCACTAGTACAACATCAACACCACCCATTTGGATTGCAATAATTGGACTATCCAATAAATACTCCCCATAGTATGCTTAGTATTGTGGCACTTCCCTGAAAAAATTATTGTACCTCCATATACAATCATTACTTGAAATTTTTGTGTTGGATAGATAAAACAATTGACAAGTTTGGCTAGTTTACAACTAATGAAGTTATGGGTACTACCATAGTCAATCAACAATATTACCATTTTATTTTTGAAATATCCTTTTATCCTGAGAGTTTGAGGAGTGAAAATGTTGACCAATGCATGCCAAGATATCATTGGAGTAGTATCTTCTAGATCTATCTCTTGACACTATTATGGTTTTGGATCTTCTTCCTCTCCACAATCTATGTAGAATAATTTATTCTCACTACATTGATGACCCTTACTTTACTCATTGCCACAATTGAAACATTGTCGTTTTTTTCTTTGTTCCTCCACTTGTTGAAGCATCAACCTTGAAGGCCGAGTGAGGTTGGGGAAGGAAAATTTCCGTTCTTTATAGGTATTAGTAGCAATCCTTTTAGTAGCCATATTTTTACTTTGAACTTTCCTTGCCAAACTAAAAGCATTCTCCACTGAGTAAGGTTCGAAGAGACGTAGCTCATCTTGAATGTTCTCCCTTAAAGTGCTCATAAATAAATCCAATAAATTATCTTCTAGAATGATCTTCACTCTAAGACTCAACTTCTTGAAACTACTTAATGTGCTCTGTAACTGGACCTTTTTCTTGAGATTTATCAATTGGCTAAAGAAAGTGTTGCTTTTAATATCCCCATAATATTATATCAATTCATCCATAAATATAAACCAAGAGACAATATATTCATTTTTCAATTACAAAGTCATTGGTATCATACAAATTTATCAGGATTCAAGTTCCAAATCCAAGGATGCAATAGTTAACTTTTTTAAGTTGGAATTTGGTGTATATCAAAGAATTGTTCCATCCCGAATATCCATATTATTGGATCATTGCCAACAAACTTTCTCATACCAATTTCAGGAATGAAGTAGTTCCTTGGTCCTGAGTTCAACCCATGATGATGTTATGAATGATCAAATGTCAAAGACTTGAACCTCTTGTTCTCAAACTATTTTTCAATATTCTCAATATGTGACTAGGACAAGTTCCTATTGTTCTCCTTCTATTCTTCTCAAGGAGCTAAATTATTAGGAAAGAGATGTCTCATCTCATTCAAAATTCCCCCCTTCATAACTTTGAGACCCTCTTTAATAACCATCTTTTTGAGATCATCTTTACTTGCCATATTTTTCAATTCACTTTCTATATCCTTTTTTGTGTACCAATTGAACATGTGTCACTGACCTATCATTCAATTACTTAAACTTTGCCTTCAAATTGGATAGTTGGTTACACATTTCTTCATTTTCTTAATGAGTCGTGGTTTCTTCCTTTGGGAGGTTTAGTGGGAGAAGTAATTTTAATCCACCTTTTGCCATTATATCCAACTGATATTTACTAGGATTATTCTCTATGTCCCATTTATTACACATTTTGAGTCACTGAAAACAGATGCTCCAATCAAAATTTCTGCAAGTTTCAAGTTTACATACCTTAAAAAAAACCCAATTTGTAGGTTGTCTTGCTAGTTGATCTTGATTCTGAATTATCTTTGAAACTTTGACCCCTCTAAGTCTATTTTTTTCATGTAGTAGCCTGGTATGCCTTCTCTGCAATGCTACGGGTTTGACCCAATTATGATGTGCCAAAAGAGATTCTGGTAACTTTCCCAAAACTTGTTATTTTTGTCCGTTTTAGGAGAGTGAACTTGTATGGCCTGACACATGTCTGGTTTTTCTTATCTGCTTCTAAAGTTTGTACCTCAAACACCATGGTCAGTCTTCTTTTGATGCAATACGTGACACTCAATTTGGATCTCCTAGGCTTTCGATATAATAGTTTTACCCATAACACTTGTTTGAGACTAGTTTTTGGACTAGTAAAATGGGCCATAAGCAAGATAATCTTCCTTCATATCCCACTCTAGAAATTAAAGGGAATATGTAACTAAAATTTCGCGTAGACTTTCATTGCAAATTAATAACTGAATAAATCATGTCATAATTAATTATGTAGATTGGAATTAGATGACTTGTAATCAAGGAATAAAGAAAAGGAAGGTGGAGGTTTTCCTTGAGTATAAAAAGGTTGACCTTGAGTATAAAAAGGTTGACCTCTCCTATAATAAAAGTGTGGGTTGTTTTACCTTTTTATTTCAAAGTTGTTCTTCTTTACCTTTGAGTTAGCTGAAAATTCAATTTACTATTTGTTTGTTGCACTCCTGCATTTTAGCTTCACATCCTGAGTAGTCTTTCAGAGAATGATTGGCAATTTTCCCCTAAAAAATTGTTTGCAGGTTTCATTCCCTCTTCGAGGACGCGCCCAATGTTTCTGATAGATTCCACATTCTCTCTTTTTTTGCATGATGTGCCCAGTTACAAGGTGAAATGCTTAGCCCTAAAATGATTAGCATGTTTTAGGTTTTAGTGTATAGCGTCCATGAAGAACCAAATGCTTAGCCTCAACTAAAACGTTCAGATCTTAAATAAGTGCATCCAGCTCATTTTGTGATGGGAGAGACCTATGTGTGCTCCCTATCTGACAACACCTCTGCCCTGCTGAGTGTGTTAGTATTTAGATCAATTGGTATTAGAGCATAAGATCTTAGGAGATTATGTCAAAACAAAACAATTTCTTTTGTGTGTGTGTTTTTTTATCTTTTGCATTCTCAGCTAGCATACCCTCTGATAATGCCTCCAAGGAAAGACCCAACATCTGAGGAATCAGTGTCCAACATGTCATCATTGGTCCAAGACTTAGCTTCGATTCTCAATGAATTAATGCGCCTACAACAGCGAAATATTCCAGATCCAATGTGTCTTGACACCCGGTTCCAATCGCCCAAATTTGTTGGGTAAATGAATGGTTAGGCTGTAGATTCATGGATCCACAACCTTTCCACCTATTTCCACACATGCCCAGAAATGGAAGAGGCAACTAAACTACATATTGTGAGCCTACAACTTGAAGGGATAGCACAAGCATGGTGGGATGCACAATTAGAAAACACCACATTAATGGTCGAGCTTGGGTCTGCAGAAAAGGCCCTTCAATCATCTATTAAGACATGGGAAGCATTTGGTCAAGCCTTGAAGAGTCGCTTCTATCCACCCGGATACTTACAGAATTTGCTCGCTCACTGGTTGTAACTCTGTTAATTTCCCACTTAGTCAATGCAAGGATATATAGATCTCTTCTGCAAATTGGGAATCAGCTAGCTACATATCGCCGATCTGGAAGAAGTACTGAGAATTTAATTAAATTATGGTTTATTGTTGAATTTACGTCATGAAGTAGATTTGTTTGAAAGCCCCTCACTGGACAAGGCTTTTCTCAGAGCCTTAGCAGAGGAACGGAAAGTAGCCCCTCGAATATGCAATACTCAATCTCATGTTGGCCCTCTTCCCATAAACACAACACCTCCAAAAACCTCTCATACGAGCAACCAAAATTCAAATGAGTCCTGATACACCTTTCGTAAAACCAATTCGCATACCTCTACTGATTGTCGGGCTCTGAAAGGCATGCAAGTTAACAAAACCTTGTTTGCTGAAGCACCACCGTCAACATCCATGGAAAATTTTGAATTAGTTCCCTTAGACAATCCTATGGAAGTTGATCTGTCACTAATCCTCATGACTATAGATGAATCTTCAGCTGCCTCCCTACCCATGTTTACCCATAATTGTCAGATCAAAAAGAATTAGCCACTCTAATTTTAGAAAATGGGAGATAGAAAAATCTTATTTCCCAGTTACTTGTACAACACCTCAAACTTCCAAGTACACCACATTCGCATCTGTATCAACTAGGTTGGGTTCAGACAGAAGGACCTCACCTTTCAGTCTCCCAACATTGTGTGGTCACATTTTCTATTGGACCATTCAGATATACAGTGGTTTGTGACGTCTCCCCGTTGGATTGTGATGGTATTCTTTTGGGTCTTCCATATCATCAAGCATGTGAGGCGATTTATCATGCCCAGTCACATCAGTACCATTTAAAGAAAGATGGACCCACATATGTTCTTACATCTCCAGCACCCCAAAGTATCAAGCAATTGCCTAGAAACACCAACCTACATCACGTGAATCTAAACCATTGTATCTCTCTATGCTTAGTACATCCCATAAAGACTGATAATTTCTCTAACCTAGTGATAATTTCTCTAACCTAGTGCCTCCAAAAATGGCTCCCTTACTACACAAATTTTTGGATGTAATACCCCAGTTTTTAAGCCCCAACCTTATGACCTTTCATGTGACTTATGTTCTTTTGCATTATGGACATATGATATTTTATATGACTATGGATTTATGTTCCTTTGCATGATTAATGTGATTAAGGACTCGTGGTCATTGTTTGATAACATGACTTTGGACTTTGGCACTATTATTAATATTAATGTTATTAATGGCATCATTGATATCTTTGAATGCTCTTACTAATGATTAAATAAACAATTGGCTCGACAAAGGAAACTAAAAGAGTATGGGGGACCATGGATTCCATAAAGTGAGGGGGAATGGGGACATCCCTAGCACCTTATAACTTGTTGTTGGCCTAACTTTGTCCATCCTAGTTCATATTTGCACCTTGGTGACATTAATAATGTTGGTCACTCAAACCTTGTACAACAGACACTATTATTTATATTTATGGAGTATGGAGTTAATATTGCATCTTTTTCACACCTTAGTGGGCCCCTCTTACCTAGGGAAACCTCCTTGGAAGAGATTCCCTCACATTTATGTGTTTTTGGTCATTTATGAACTCTTTTCCTAGTTTTTAGGGGTTGTAAGCTATTGTCTAGCTTCCACTCTTACACTATGCATTGGTTATCCTATTTTTGTGCATCCATGATATTTATGACCCTATTGGATGCCTTCTCTCACATATTTCTCTCTCCTTGATGTTTTGTGACCCCCCTTATCCATTACTGTGCCTCCATGTGCTCTTCATGTCTCCACTCCATGGTTTTTGGTAAGTCCTCCTCATGGTGCTAATCCGAGAAAGGAAATATCCTAACTAAGACACCACTCCACTAATTCAAGTTAAGTGTCCATGATGAAGCTTAAACCTTACCCCTCTCTAATTCAATTTGATCCCCTTGGGTTAGAGTTGGCCTCCTTATGCTATAAATTCATATGCCATCTCCTTGTTGCAACTAATCTTGAGATTTAGACCATGTAACTTATGATATCTAACCATGTTGGTAATTTTGGTAGTATTGGAAGTATATTGAGACTTAGAGTTAGTCTAGTTGTTTCCCTTTTCTTCCGTTCTATCACTCTACTAGTCTAGGTTCTCACACAAGGAGCGAGGAAATGGGAGTGGTGAGCTAGGTCGTGTCCCATAGGCAGTGGAGACGGACATCAAAGTAGTAGTGAGAAGCATTGTGGTTCTCAGAACAGGTAGTTTTGAGAGTTTCTAGACTAAATGTGCATCTACCTGACTATCCATGGTCTCAACTCTGGGTTGACTTGTTCAAGCGAGGAAGGCTTGACTGAGTCTTCGGCTGGGAGGAAAGTTGTCTTGCTGCAACCACTGTTGCTCATATCAGAGATAAGTATTTATCTCATGTTTTCATGTATATTATAACATTTATTTTGTATGTGCAATGGTGTCTGCTTTGGTTATCCAATTGTTTAAGTATGTATGTCAGGATATTTATGAAGTATGGATGAGTGTTATATATTATTGATTAGAGTTGTTGTGCTTTGTCCTTCTCTTTTTATTCATTTTCTCTTCTTCAGAAACTATGAATGTGGCTCCATGGTATTGAGAGGGGCACAACCATATGCTATGGTTCACCAATATATTCTCATTTCTAAGTGTTGATACCTGTCCCATTGTATCCATAACAATGTTTCCATAAAGGATCCCCTTTTGATTCATAAAAAAATCTTTATGGATGAGCAAGATATGCTCGTTTTGGTCCAACATTTTTTGGTGTCAAGATGAGTGCACCTTGAATGTATATGTTTTAATGTACAAATCTGTTCTTATTTGCAAATATGAATTTGGAATAATGTATTCAGATTGTAAATGTGATCAATGGCTAGAGGGTGGCCTCCATCCAGTCGTTTTTTCTTAGTAAGAGATGGTTGTAGGGGACAACCATCGGGAACTTATTTTGAAACTTGTAATTGCAGCCGATGTCTTATGTTGCTATGCTTCGGTGTGGTTGTAGGACGCATCCCATGGATGTGTATTGATGTGTGTTTTACTTAGTGTTTAGCCTCACTGACAACATACACTTAACAACACCAAAAAACTAATTAAATCTGCAAACAATTAACGACACAATACTTGACAATTATAAACTATGTTTTCAATAATGTTTACGAAGTATAAGAATTTAATGTATGACCTTAATCACACTAATTATGATGATTATAGATGCATTATTCAGGCACTGGATACGATTCCGACCTCAAAGTTAATGTTGATAGAGTTTATTAAGTGTTGATATTATTTAACTAAGGGAGACAAATCTTTTAATTAAGTGTCACAACCTTAATAATGTTTCTTAAGTTAGACCTTTAATTAATCATTGAATGATTATTTGTCCTAACCTTACTTTCAACTAATTCCACTATGCGTAAACCAAACTTTAGGGCCTTTTTCCTTGTCGAAAAGGCCGAGGACACTTCAAGTGGTATCAGAGCTGAAGGTTTCAATACTGCGGTTGTTGGGCGTTCTTCAAAGTTACAAGTCACTCTGTAAACATGGATTTGCATTGGATAACTTGGATACATGCACCTTAATATATAGCTTCACATGTGAGTTAGTTAATTAAACTATTAGCTTGGGATGGCTATGGACTTGATGTTCAACGAGTAAAGAGAAATCTTGGATGGATTTCTATCCCTGTTGTCCAATTATGCAAATTGTAACTAATTACTTTATAAACTAGAAGAAAAGTAGTGTTAATGATAATGAACTTATACCAATGTGTAGTTTACTATCAAAATGTTGATAATGACCACATTGCAGTTCTCAGTGAATGATTAAGCAAGCAATGTGACCACTAAACTAATATTTTATCAAACAGGTGAAGGCTAAATATTAAACAAGTACAAGTTCAGTAGTAGGAAGTGAGAGATTGGAGATGGATTTTGAGGAAGGATGAAGACCATATAATCTTGGAGAGGGGTTTGTTGAGGGAAGAAGGCCAATTAGAAATAAGAGGAGGAATGAACCGTTAATCTAGGAGGATTTAGTGAGAAAGAGTAGGGAGGATCATGAAAGGATAATTCATATCCAGGAGCAGACTATGAATGATCTAAACTCATTGAAGACCATCCAAAGTTCTGCTGAAAATAATCATAAAAGAGGTTATGTGAGGTATAGATCATCTTCAAGGAGACCTTATCACCCAGAGAGAAATAAGGGGTATACATCAAGTAGTACAGAGAGTAGTCTTGAAATATACAATGAGATACAAGAAGTGGAGGTCTGTTCGGGATGAACTAGTAGGAGAGCTTAGAAGAATCAAGCCCCCATTTTTTTTATGGAGAAGTAAAGCAATGAGAAGATGCAAAAGCATGGTTTCTAGGAATCGAGAAGTTATTCCAGTTGCACCAATACACACCTAATATGGAAGAAAGAGTAGTCATATACCATTTGGAGGGAAAGGCATCTATCTGGTGGGATCAACTAGTTAAGCTAAAAGACATCAACAAAGACAAAATCGCTTGGAAGGCATTTAAGTAGTACTTTCAGAAAGAATACCTCTCTAAGCATTAATATGTCAAAAAGATGGAAGACTTATTTGAGCTTAAGTTGGGAAGCATGACTATGGATGCCTATGAGAAGAAGCTTCTGAAACTTTTGAAGTAAGCAGACTTCATCAAATATGAGAAGGTAAAGATCCAAAGGTTCATAAGTGGCCTTCCTTAATCTTATAGAGATAAAATCTAGTATGATAGACCAAGGAACCTTAAGGATCCCATATATAAGGAAAAACACTTACATGAACATAATAATAGTAAGCCCCCGTATCAAAAGAACTGGAAGGATATGAAGAAGAACAAACAGGAACAAAGAAAGAAAGGTTTCCAACCTTCAAAATTCAGAATCGGTAATTCTTATCAATAGGGATATGCAAGGAAAATCACTTTTCTAGTTAGTGCCCACGTAAGAAAAATAAACTTCACAACATTCAAGAATCTTCTACTGTTGGAGATGTAGGTAGAAGTGTTCAGAGGATCGATGCTGTCCTGGATGGGAGGCAGGTTGATCACCAGTCTTGAATGATTGAGGTAGCAGGTAAGATTGCTAATAAAACCATAGCTATTTTGATTGATTATTACATTGCACCTAATCTAGTTGAGAAATGTCATTTGAAGAAAAGTAAACTTGAAACAACAATTCTAGTATAGTTAGCTACAGGAGCAAAGAGAAAAATCATAGAATTTGTAAAGATGTGTCCTTTAGAAATTACTGGAGTGAAAACCTTTGTTGACTTAAACATCATACCCTTGGGGTCATATGATGTATTAATTGACATGGATTGCTAGGATGCACGCCATGCCATACTGGATTTTCATAATAAAACTTATACTTGTTTGGATGAAGAAGGAAACTGAGTGACAGTCGAAGGTATACATCGACCCATATCTTTGAGGAATGTATCGGCTCTACAATTGAAGAAATGCCTTAGAAAGGGGTGCCAGTTATATGCAATTCATGTGGAAGAGTCAAAAGAAGGAAAAAGAGCTAGAACTGCAGTATTATCCAATAGTACAAGAGTTTGCAGATGTATTTCAAGAACTGCCAGGAATGCGTCCTAAGAAGAACATTGATTTTTCTATTGACTTGGTCCCAGGAACAGTACCTTCATCTAAAGAAACTTATAAAACGAGTATTCCATAGTTAAAGGAGTTACAGATCCAATTAGAGGAGCTACTAAAGAAAGGTTACATAAGACCCAATGTTTCACGTTGGGGAGACCTTGTGTTATTTGTGAAGAAGAAGGATGGAACTCTAAGACTCTGCATAGATTATAGGCACTTGAACAAAGAAATGGTTAAAAACAAGTACCCCTTACCAGTATCCCTTGCCAATAATTGATGACTTATTTGATCGGTTGAGAGGAGCTAATGTGTTTTCAAAGATATATTTGAGGTCGGGATGCCACCAAATTAGAATTAAGAATGAAGATATCAGTAAGATATCATTCAAAACAAGGTATGGACATTATGAGTTCACAGTGGTACCTTTTGGTTTAACAAATGCACCAACAATATTCATGTGTTTAATGAATTAAGTCTTCAAAAACTACTTAGATAAGTTTGTGATTGTATTCTTAGATGACATCCTTATCTATTCCAAGACATAAGGAGAACCTAAATAACTTTTAAGGTTAGTAATGCAAGTGCTTAGAAAACAACAATTGTATGCCAAATTAAGCAAGTGTTCTTTCTATCACGGAAGAATCCACTAACTAGGGCATATCATATATGAAGAAGGTGTTTCAGTAGATCCTGAAAAGATGGCTAACACCTAAGAATGTATCAGAAGTAAGATCTTTCATGGGATTAGTTGGGTACTACCAAAGTTTCATCGAAGGATTCTCAAAGCTAGCTCATCCTATCACATCTTTGTAGAAGAAGGGTTTAAATTTCGACTGGACTCATAAGTGTGAAGATGGTTTTCAAATACTCAAGGAAAATATTACTAGTGCACATGTTCTAAATATTGCAGATACTAAAGTAAACTTTGTTGTGTGCACAAATGCATGTAAACAAGGAATTGGTAGAGTATTGATGTAGGATGGACATGTGATAACTTTTGAATCTAGAAAGTTGAAGGAACATGAGAAAAACTATGCCACCCATGACTTAGATCTTGCAGTTATCATCCATGCTTTGAAGACATGGAGACATTATCTAATGGATAAAAAGTTTGAGTTGAGAATTGATTACGGTGGGTTAAAATACTTGTTTGATAGCCTAATTTGAATGCAAGACAAAGGAGGTGGATAGAGTTATTATGTGAATATGACTTTGACATCAAGCATATCAAAGGTAAGGAAAATAAAGTAGCTGACGCTCTTAGTAGGAAGATACATGTGATGCATGTAGCAGCTCTCAGCACTAGCACATAAGATTTAAAGGATAAGATCATTGAAGCCAGTGTTACAAATGAACTTATCAGCAGGTAAAAGAAGGATTGCAACTATAGAAAATTCCACATAAATTTGATAAGTATAAGTTTTAAGAAAATGCGATCCTCATGCACAAAGATAGAGTTTATGTGCCTAATGTTGAAGGTATAAGGAAGATGGTTATAAAGGAAATGCATGATGTTTCTTATGCAGAACATTCAGGTTATCAAAAAATAGTATTAGCAGTAAGAAAACAATATTATTGGCCAGGGATGAAGAATGATGTTGCATTATATATAGCTAGGTGCTTGGAATGTCAAAAAGTTAAAGTTGAGCATCGACATCCAGTGAGATTGTTGCATCCCTTGCCAATACAAGAATGGAAATGGGATGTAGTGATGATGGATTCCATCACCAAGTTACCTAAGATGATATTTCAAAATGATTCTATCATGGTTGTGGTAGATAAATTGACCTAGGCAACACACTTCATTCCGATAAAGACAACTCACAAAGAAACCAACATTGCGAATATTTACATGAAAGAAGTAGCCATATTGCATGGTATTCCAAAGGCTATAGTATCTGATGGAGATTCGAAATTTACTTCTAACTTTTTCTTATGAGTTGGCTCTACCCATTGGCATTAGAGTACATAATGTGTTTCATGTGTCTTTATTGAAAAAGTATACCTAACACTAACCATGTAATTGATTTGAATGTGATACAGGTGGAATCAGAAGGGGATCTTCTGGTACAACTTGTTTTCATTTGGGAAGCAAGTTCAAACTGCTTCATAATCGAGAAATCAGGCAAGTAAAGGTCCAATGGACCCATTACAATCCTAAGGATGCGACTTGGGAGCTAGAGGATTCCATGAGGGAATCATACCCTCATCTATTTTGAATTTTTTTAGAATTTATGTAATATGCATAGAGGACGATGCATTGTTTAAGGGGGGGGGGGAATGTAATACCCCAATTGTTAACCCTAGACTTATGACCCCTCATGTGACTTATATTCTTTTTTCATTATGGACTTATGATATTTTATATGACTGTGGACTTATGTTACTTTGCATGATTAATGCAATTAAGGACTTATGATCATTGTTTGATAATGTGACTTTGGAATTTGGCACTATTATTAATATTAATGTTATTAATGGCATCATTGCTATCTTTGAATGTTGTTACTATTGATTAAATAAAAAACGGGCTCAATAAAGGAAACTAAAAGAGTATGGGGGACCATGGATTCCCCAAAGTGAGGGGGAGTGGGAACATCCCTAGCACCTTATAACTTGTCGTTGGCCTAAGTTTGTCCATCCTAGTTCATATTTCCACTTTGGTGGGATTAATAAATGTTGGTCATTCAAACCTTATACGACATACCCTATTCTTGATATTTATGGACTATGGAGTTAATATTGTGACTTTTGCACAGCTTAGCGGGCCCCTCTTACTTAGGGCGCCCTCCTTGGGAAGATATTCCCTCACATTTATGTGTTTTTGGGCATTTATGAACCCTTTTCCTAGTTTTTAGGGGTTGTACACTATTTTCTAGCTTCCATTCTTACACTATGCATTGATGTTCCTATTTTTGTGCTTCCATGATATTTATGACCCTATTGGATTCCTTCTCTCACCTATTTCTCCCTCCTTGATGTTTTGTAACCCCCCTTATGCATTAGTGTGCCTCCATGTGCTCTTCATGACTCCACTCCTTGGTTCTTGGTAACTCCTCCTCATGGTGCTAATCCGGGGAAGGGAATCTCCTAACTAAGCCACCACTCCATTAATTCAAGTTAAATCTCCATGATGAAGCTTAAACCTTACCTCTCTCTAATTCGAGTTGATCCCCTCGATGTAAGTTTTAAACTTGTGTAGAGAAGCAAAGCATACATATTATTTTAAGCAAAACAAATATTACACCACATCATTCACACATAAACACAGAGATTTACCTTGGAAACCCTTAATTGGGAAAACCAACAAACCTTGGAACCACACCTCCTATTTTCTCATTATCATTATGAATCCCTCACAATACAATATAGGTATTTTGTAGCCTCTAATACCCTAATATGTTAACCCAAATTAGAAAAAATAGATCCCAATCCCTTAACTGGGATTAAATTACATATTTTTAGAAAATTCCCCAAAATAACGGAAAACAACAAAAAACAGTCAGACACAGCGCTGACATGGATCGTCAGACGTAGCACTAACAAGCGCACCTCCCCTCCACACGTACATGCAAAGAATAGAACATATACCCAACATTCTCCCACTTGTTGTTTTATTTGTATAGAAATGAGTCATGTACCCATAATGGTCATAGGTTCAGGGCATCAATGCCCATATATTCTCTACACCAAGAGAACTTCTTTGTACTGACAGACTTTGTTAACAAGTCTACAACTTTTTTCAAGGTGTCAACCTTCTCTAACAACACCTTCTTGTCTTCAACCATATCTCTCACAAAGTGATATTGTACATCAATATGCTTTGTCTTATCATGATAAGCAGAATTCTTTGCGAGGAAGATTGATCTTTGGCTATCACAATCTAACCTTACAGTTTTATGTGCAAACCCAATATATGAACACAATATTTGCAACCATACAACTTCTTTGCTTGCATGAGTGGCTTCCATGTATTCAACTTCTGTAGTTGAGAGTGAAACTACAACTTGTCTCTTGCTCATCCAACTGATAGCTCCTCCAAATAGGTTAAACACATACCCACTTGTAGATATTCTGCGATCAAATCTCCAACCCAGTCTGCATCAACAAATCCATGCACATTTATTACTCTGTTTGGTCTAGGTATTCCTTGGTAGAAGATTGCATAATATGTGGTGCCACTCAAATATCTGAAGACCCTCTTTACAACTGGTAAATGCTCCTTTCCTGGTTTTGACATATATCTGCTAAAAAATCCCACTGCATGATCAATGTACGGTCTAGTACATGCCATTACACACATCAAACTACCAACTGCACTAGCATATGGTACTCGTGACATGTCTTCTTCTTCTTCATATGTCTTGGGACACCGCTCTATAGATAACTTTACATCTACAGGAATAGGAACCTTAACCGACTTACTTTCCTGCATGTTAAATATTTGTAGTACCGTCTCAACATATTTTCTTTGATTTAAACTGATCATCTTGTTTGTATGATCTCTTCTTATCTCCATTCCTATAATGAAGTTTGCAGCACCAAGATCTTTCATATCAAATTTGGAGGACAACTGAGACTTCACCTCCTTTATAATAGCTTTGTTGTTTCCAATCAACAACATGTCATCAACATACAGTACTATATTAATGAAGTGATCACCAACTTGTTTGGAGTATACACAATGATCAACTTTGCTTCTCACAAACCCTAATCCAAGTATGTATGTGTCAAATTTTGGTACCACATCCTTGTATATTTCTTTAGACCATAAAGGGACTTCTTTAGTTTACATACCAGCTCTTTATTTCCCTTTACTGTGAATCCTTCTGGTTGTTTCATGTATATTTATTCTTCCAGATCCCCATGTAAGAACGTTGTCTTCACATCCATATGCTCTACTTCAAGATCAAAAGCAACAACAATAGAAAGAAGAAATATAATATAAGTTAATTTTGCAATTGGAGAAAATATTTCACCAAAATCAATTCCCTCTACTTGAGAATATCCCTTTGCTACCAAGCAGGCTTTGTACTTCTCCACTTTACCTTCTGCATTCAACTTCTTTTTAAACAACCATTTCCTCCTAACGAATTTTCTTCCAGGTGGTAATTGTACTAGATTCCAAGCTTCATTTTTGTCCAAGGAATCCATTTCTTCAACCATGGCCTTCTTCCAGAGACCACTGTCCTTCGAATCAACAACTTCCTTCACATTTCTCGGATCATCATCGATAATAGACAAAGCAAAATGAGAGCAAAAATCGAGAGCAGGATACCTTTCTGGTTGCCTTCTTTCTCAAGATGATCTCCTCAAAACTGGGAGTTATTCTTCTTCTGATTCAACTTCTTCTGTTGAATTATATTCTTCACCTTCTAACTCAAACTCTATTTGCTTTGGTTCCTTTTCATTTGGATTCACTTCCTGTCTAGGGACTTATTTGACCTCTATAAACACAACATCTCAACTGTAAATAGTATTCTTGGTTACAGTATTCCAAACCTTATAAACTTTCATGCCATTTTTATAGCTAATAAAGATACACTTCTCATCTTTGTTATCCAACTTTATCCTTTTATAATTTGGAACATGTACATAAGCATCACAACCAAAAACTTTCAGATGCTTAATAGGGGGTTTCTTACTAGTCCATACTGCTTATGGAGTTTTATCAATCAATACTGATGTGGGTGACCGATTTACCAAGTAACATGTTGTCTCCACTACTTCTGCCAAGAATTATTGTCCTATCCCAACACTGCTTAGCATGCTCCTTCCCTTTTCCATCAACACCCTAATCATCCTCTCAGTAACTCCATTCTATTGAGGCATGTATGGAGTAGTCTTCTACCTTGCTATACCGCACTTCTTACAGAAGTCCTCGAATTCATTCCCACACAATTCTCCACCATTATTTGTCCTCAACACCTTTATTTATTTTTTGAAGGATTTTCTACAAGATCATTAGATTCTTTAAACTTAACAAATTCTTCAGATTTCTTTCAAAGGAAATAGATGCATGTACTCCTTGATAAATCATCTTGAAATGAAACATGATACACAGATTTTCCTAATGATGGAACAAGAACAGGTCCAAACACATCACTATGTATTAATTCTAGAATTTTCTTTGCTCTTGTAGCACCAGATAAAAATATTAATCGATTTTGTTTTCCATATATACAATGTTCACAGAAATCAAAATTTAGAGTGCAATCAGTCATACCTTCAACCAGACCTTTAACTTGTAATGCTCAAAGTCCCTTTTCTATGATATGCCCCAATCTTTGATGCCATAGCATTGTCTTTCCTCCTGATGCAGTCAGGGTTCTATCATCTTTACCTCCTTTCTCAAGCACAACATAACTGTTACATTCATCAATGATGGTTCTTCCCAATAGTTTGTATAGAGTTCCATACCAAACTCCCCTCTCCATTGATCCTTGAACCATTTTGCAACCCCCATCTCCACACACAGTCTTTACACCTACAACATACAATTTCTTGCTAGATTCAGAATGTGTAGCACTCCAGATAGATTTCTAATCCTTCCATCCTTCAATTTTATCTTAACTCTACCACGTCCAATGATACTAGTTGGTGAATCATCTCCCAAGTACACATCTCCTCCATTATACTTTTCATATTCATAAAACCACTCCCTATGAGGGGTCATATGACATGACGCACCTGAGTCAATCAACCATATATCACGTTCTGAATGATTACCCATGGAAGATAGGTACACATACCCTCCTTCTTCTAAGGAGGTCTTCGCCTCTGTGGAAGGTGTCTCTCCAGATATCTTTTCTTTTTCAACATTCTTATATCTGCAATCTTTTTTATAGTGCCCAACTTTACTACATTTCCAGCACTTCCTTATTCCTTTTCTTGGGGATATAGATATACCCTTAGATTTAGATCCCCCCCCATATCATTTATTTTTGTTTCTCTCATGGGGGTGACCTCTCATAGATAAGGCATCCATGCTATGATTATCCATGGTTTTCCGCCTCATCTCTTCTAATAGTAGGGATGATACTATTTCATCAAATTTTAAGGTCGCTTGGCTAGCACTACCTATTGCAACAATTAGTTTGTCCCAGGAATTTGACAAAGAACACAATAATGTAATACATTTATCTTCTTCAACCATTTTAATACGAACAAAGGTTATCCGACTTACCAGAGTATTGTATACATTAAGATGCTCTATTACAGTGTCATTTTCATCCTTTCTGAGCTGAAACAATTTCTTTTGTAGAAAGAACTTTTTCACTAGGGATTTTTATTGATACAAACTCCCTAGTTTCCCCCAAATCTTTACCGCACTATCTTCAATAGATACGTTCAACTACATAGAGTCTGATAAGCACAATCGTATTACACTCCTTGCCCTTCTTTCTAATTTATCCCAATCATCTTGTTATGTTGTAGTGGGTTTAGTACCTAGATCCACAACAATCCATTATTCCCGATCTACAAGAAGATCCTCCATTTTGAGCTTCCATAGCTCAAAATTCTGGACGTTAAATTTCTTGATCTCAATTCTCGAACTGCTCGCCATTCTCTTTCAATGCATAATTCAACACTGTAAAGCTCCCATTGAACTCGGGTTTATCATAGACCCAAGATCTATCAACCATGTCAAACCCTCAACAACAAAGGCATCCCCCTATTGCTAATAATCGAGCTTTGATACTACATGTAAGTTTTAAACCTATGCAGAGAAGCAAATCATACAAATTCTTTTAATCAAAATAGAGATTACACCACAACATTCACACATAAACACATAGATTTACCCTAGAAACCCTTAATCGGGAAAACCAACAAACCTTGGAGTCACACCTCCTATTTTCTCATTATCATTATGAATCCCTCACAATACATCATAGGTATTTTGTAGCCTCCAATACCCTTATCCGTTAACCTAGATTAGAAAAAATAGACCCCAATCCCTTAACTGGGATTAAATTACATAGTTGTAAAAAATTCCCCAAAATAGCCAAAAACATCCAAAAATAGCTAAGCGCAGCGCTGACAGGGATCGTCAGACGCAACGTTGATAGGTGCACCTCCCCTCCACACGTACATGCAAATAATATAACATATACTCAACACTCAGGTTAGAAATGGCCTCCTTGCACTATAAATTTGTATGCCCTCTCCTTGTTGAAGCTAATCTTGAGGTTTGGACCATGTGACTTGTGCTATCTAACCATGTTGGGAATGTTGGTAGTATTGGGAGTATATTGATACTTAGAGTTAGTCTAGTTGTTTCCATTTGCTTCCATTCTATCACTCTACTAGTCTAGGTTCTCGCACAAGAAGCCAAGAAATGGGAATGACGAGCTAGGTCATGTCCCATAGGCAGCAGAGACAGACAAGAAAATAGTAGGGGGAATCAATGTGGTTCTTGAAATAGGTAGTTCTGAGATTTTCTAGACTATGTGTGCCTCTACCTGTGGATCCATGGTCTCATCTCGAGGGTGACCTGTTCAAGCGAGGAAGGATTGATTGTGTCTATTATAACATTTTATTTTGTATGTGCAACCAGTTGCTCATATCAGAGATAAGTTTTTATCTCATGTTTTCATGTTTATTATAACATTTTATTTTGTATGTGCAATGGTGGCTTATTTGGTTATACAATTATTTATGTTTGTATATCAGGATATTTATGCAGGAAGGATGACTGTTATAGATTATTGATCATAGTTGTTGTGCTTTTTCCTTCTCTTGTTATTCCTTTTTTCTTCTTCAGAAACTATGAATGTGGCTCCACTATATTGAGAGGGGCACAACCATATGCTATGGTTCACCAATATTTACTCATTATAAGTGTTGATACATGTCCCATTGCGTTTGAAATAATGTTTCCATAAAGGATCGCCTTTTGCTTCATAGAAAAATCTTTTTGGATGAGCAAGATATGCTCGTTTTGGTCCAGTAGTTTTCAGTGCCAAGAGGAGCGCACCTTTTATTTCAATGTATATGCTTTTATGTACAAATCTATTCTTAGTTGCAGATATGAGTAGTGAATAATGTATTAGAATTGTAAATGTGATTGATGGCTGGAGGGTGGCAGCCATCCAATCGTTTTTTCTTAGTAAGAGATGGTTGTAGGGGATAACCATCAGGAGCTAATTTTGAAGGTTGAAATTGCAGTCAGTGTCTTATGTTGCTATGCTTCGGTGTGGTTGTAGGATGCAGCCCATGGATGTGTCTTGATGTGTGTTTTACTTAGTGTTTAGCCTCACTAACAACACACATTGAACAACACCAAAAAACTAATTAAATCTACAAACAATTAACGACACAATACTTTACAAATATAAACTATGTTTTCAATAATGTTTATGAAGTATCATAATTTAATGTAGGACCTTAATCACACTAAGTATGATGATTATAGATGCATTATTCAGGCACTGGATACGATTCTGACATCAAAGTTAATGTCGATAGAGTTCATTAAGTGCTAAGATAATTATTATATTTATACATAAACGATTATTGTATTATCTTAAGAAAACAGTGACTGGGTCACTTGTACAAATACAAAAAAACTAGGTACTACAAATACAAAACATTTGGCTAATACATAAATTGAAATTTGAAATTGCAACCATAGCTTAACATAACTAATTCTTAGTTTGGCATTCTAATATCCGAAATGTTAAGCATCTGAGTCTACTTGCTTGATGCGATTCCCTCTTAATCTTTACTTCAACTTGTGATCCTCAGTTTCAAGCCTTCGAATCCTCATGTCCCTTTCCATACCAACTCCTCCAAGTCATAAGTTGATGGCTAGAACCACAAAAAGACAGGCCACTTGAATTACAGACCTTCATGCACTGGCCCAATAACCATAGATGTTCATCCTTTCTTTCGTGCAGGTTCAAATTAATAGCCTGTTCATACTTTCGATCCTTCATATGGACATCCACCTTAAGTGAGATGGGCTCTTTGGGAAACATGATTAACAAAAAGCTCATTTGAGTTGAACTGGGATGCCTCGTTGGCGGCCAGTTCTTCCTTATAATTCAGTTTTCGAAGAATGTGGAAGAACTTAATATCCCGAAAGGAGCGAGAAAGAGTTTTGATTCTCTACAAGAGTCTAGCTAATTTCAAATTTTTGATTTGGATGGTTACATTCATGGCTTGAATTATTAAACGAGAGTCTCTGAAAACCAAAGCTTCGTCCACGTCAAGAGATTTCATTTGCTTCAATCCCTGCCATGGGTCGTATGCTTCTGCAATATTGTTTGTATCGGTTCCAATGGTCCAGGAGTAATTTATTTCAATGTTTTATTTGGGATTAAGGATAACTCCTCCCCCTCCAGCCGCCCTTGTGTTCCCTTTCGAAGCTCCATCAAAGAACAACTTGTAAAGTCTCCTTTCCTCCCTCCAATTATCGAACTGATTTTGATCAAGACTTATCTCCCAAACTTCATGCTGTTGGGTTGCTTGAGCAAAGCTGTCAGCTGAAATTTTAAATAATGATAACCAGTTTGCTTCTTCTGATTGTAAAGAAACCTTGTTTTTAGGCAGGGATAACACTTGAAGACAATCTCCCATGAGGGACTATGTAATGTCCCCTGGGGATATCAATGAGTCTAAGGGACATATCATTGGCTCTCTAAGGCTATTTAGATAGTTTTAGCATAATGGATTAGATTAACAAATATTAAAATTCATTTTTCAATATTGGTTACAATGAAAATGACATCAAGAGAACCTTTAGAAACCCCTCAGGCAAACTAAAAAACTCCCAACAACACATTGACAAAAAGAGGGCCTACCTCCCTTACATTCAAGGCGTCACGGATAAGGTTTCCAAAATCTTAAAAAGGAAAGACATCCTTACAGCCTTTAAACCTCTAGAAACCATAAGGCATAAAATGAGGACTGTTAAAAACAAGTTTGATGAGCATCAGCATAAAGGTGTCTATAAGGTCACATGTTCGTGTGGCCTTAACTACATTGGGGAAACTGGTCGGTCACTCAAAGTTAGGTTAAAGGAACATGGGGCCGACATCCGCAACCAGTGTATCCGCACCTCTGCCTTGGCGAAACACTCGGAGAAGTCTAAACACCACATATGTCTTGAAGATTCTTCGTTGCTTGCAAAAGAAAACCACTACTTTAAACGAAGATTCAGAGAAGCCCTAGAGATTATCAAACACCCTAATAACCTTAATAGGGGTGGTGGTTTTGAAGTCAGCAAGAGTTGGGTCCCCCTTATCAAATGTCAAAACAAGTCTGAACTGTCTAGGTTTTAACCTATCTCAGATAAATAAATTAACCCTAAAATCCTAATTAATTAAAAAACCCTAATTTTTTAATTAAAAAACATAGTATCTTAATTAAAAAACCAATGCAAAATATAACCCTAATATGAACTTTAATTATACCTTTAAATAAACTTTATAAAATTTAAAGTATTTAAAAAACTTCACTTTATCAATATTAATATTAAAAACTTTGTTAAGATTGAATCTTTACTAATATTACTTTAATTATAAACTTTAATAAATTATAAACATTAATATTAAAACTTTAAATTTAAAAAAAAAAAACTTTATTATTATTTAGAAAATGAAAATCTTTTTAATATTATTAAAAGAATTTTAATTCATTAATAATTAAAAAATTGAAAATCTTTTTATTATTATTAATAAAAGAATTTTAATTTATTAATAATAAAAAAATTGAAAATATTTTAATTAAAACTCTTTAAAAAAAATACTCTACCTATACCTAAGAGTAGTCAGCTTCAATTAATAATTTTTGTAACCTTACGAACTAAAGCTTATTTATTCTCGAGAGCTGCAACTTATCCATCCAAATGACTACTTGTCCTGATGATGGTTCCCGATTTGGAATCGAAACGTCGACTAAAAATGTCTACTGCAGAATTTCCGGAAAAACCCTACTCTAAATTAAAATAAATTCAATAATTATTCAAACATTTGATCCAAGGGCTAGGAAGGATTACTAACACCTTCTAGCAACATCACATATCCATTCCCATCGAATTCAAAAATAAATTCCACCTCTAAAGGCCATTTACTCTTAGTCGTGATTAACTAGTAATTAGTGTTCCAATTACAATACTTTTTTTTCCAAGGAAAAAAAGCATAATTTTATTTCATCCGGAGAGAGACAAAATTACATTTTGTAGATATGCATAGCATATTTATAAACTGAGTTCAGCAACCAACAAACGAGGTCAACGAAACAAAAACAGTCCCAAAACGAAAGGGTATCCCACCCAATCACAGTACATAAAACAAAAAATGATATGGATACATATGTATATGAGCAAAAAAAATCATAGATGTCAAAGCAAAGTCATATGATAGTCTATCCTGACAGTCATAGAAATAGGAAAACAAAACATCATAATATAGATGTGTTCCACACAAAAGCCCAAAAACCCCAGCCTCATATAATCACCCCTTCTATGAAGGGACGATGATAATACTGAGAAACAACACCATCTAGCCACTCCTTAATCTTCCACATGCCTGCAACCAACTGGATCCCCTCCTTCGAAGCTGAGTCTGCCTGGCTGTTGTTCTCCCTGTAGACATGTTCACATGAAATAGAATCAAAAGACTCCATGATATCCTAGATAGATAATAAAATGTTTTGTAAAAGAAGATCTCAGCACGCTTGGATACTCTTAACCCAGTTGATCACATTTAGAGAGTCACCAAAAACCATTAGGCTTCTACACCCCTTTTCTGCTGCAAAGATGAGAAGAATCTTCAAACTTAAGAGTTCAGCCCGATTATTTCCACCCTCTCCCAGCTCATCCATCATTTCAAATGAATGATTTTTCGATAGATGCAGAATAGCACCCCCCCCCACACACCATATTCTGTGAAGCACCATCAAAAAAGCCCCAGGGAGATGTTCTATTGATCTCCAACTCAAGAATTTCCCTCTGCTTTGTGACCCTAATATGTTTGGGAAGAGCCAATGCAACCCCACAAGTCTGTCTTGACGTAATAGTTGGTGTGCAAACTTTCTCCTTGAACACCACATTATTCCTGGCCAGCCATATACCCCAGGAAACCAGAAGTGGGAGCACCCTCATAATATCCTCCTTTTCCATTCTATGGAAACGTTCCCAAGCATCAAGAATGGTAACCCCTTCCCATCGACATTCAGGACCCAGTCCCAAGAGTTTACAACATTCTTTCCATACCTCCACATAGTAATTACATTTAAGGAAGACATGTACCACCGATTCCTCTTCTGCACCACATAAGACGCACGAGCCAGGACCAATAATTCCCTGCTTATGGAGATTTTCCCGCATTGGAACCTTATTTTCAAGAATGCACCACCAGAATAGTCTGCATTTTAGCGGGTAGTGGAATTTCCAAATCCGCTTCCACCACCAAACTAACCCCTGATCATTACCAGCTGAACTAAGAACAATATATCCTGCCTTTGGGGTATATCTCCCACAAGGCACCAAATTCCAGATTAGTTCATCCTCCCCTTCCCTTAGCTGCACCGTAGATACGTACAGTTGCCGAATATATTCATTCAGTTCAGCCTCTTCCCTAGCAGGCAGTTCGTAAAAATTAGTTGGGTGCCAATCCTAATTCCACCTGTTTACCTGGACCAGAGAAGAAAGCTGTGACAGAAAATTTATACCATGCTGTCTGAGAGAGTCCACAAAAGGTTCAGACAAACGATACCCACCATTACACCCCAACCATGGGTCCTCCCCCACTCGAATCGTCCTGTCATTTCCAACCTTCCAAACAAGATTTTCCCCTATAACTGCAAAGGATTTAATCACCGCTTTCCAGATGACCGAACCCCCCCTGTGACTCTTCGCAGGATTCCTGATCCATTCTAATATAGAATCTGGAGGAATATACTTCACATGAATTACCCTGGTCCACAGATTATTAGCATGAATCAAGCGCCATCCCCCCTTTGCTGCCAAGGCTTCAGCAAAAAGGAAAATATTTTTAAGACCCCATCCCCCCAATGACTTTGGCCTGGTAATCCTATCCCATTTGACCTAGGGAGTAACCGCAGCCTCCTTTTTCCCACTCCACAGGAAATGCAGACAGATCCGACGAGCTTTTTCCAGTATACCTTTAGGGATCCACGAGAGAGACATCCAGTACACTGGGATCGCTTCCAGCACAGCTTTAACCAGAACCAATCGCCCGGCCCTAGATAGCCATCGATGGCTCTAGGAGTGTAATCGTTTTTCCATCTTCTCAATCAGCCACACCCAGTCCTTCTTCAAATAATTGTTTGGTTTTAGGAAAAAACCTAGATATTTAAGTCCATCATCCAAAGTGACCCTCAAAAAAGGGAAACATACCCTAGCATGTCCAACTTCAGCATCCTCTAATAGATGAGTAGTGATAGTAGATTTGTTTTCATTAATCTCCATACCAGTCGCAGAGGAAAAGAGGGCTAATATCTCAGCAAGTGTATTCAGATCATGAATGGTTCCAGAGCAGAAAATAAGGACGTCATCGACAAACAATAGATGAGTGATCTGCAGTTGTTGTGAGACGTCAATACCATTAAAGTTGCCCCCCCTATGAGCCTCCAAGAGTAGACGACTTAAGCCTTAAGCAACCAAAAGAAAAAGAAGTGGAGACAAAGGACAACCTTGCCTCAGTCCTCACTCCGCATGCAATAACCTTCGAAATCACCTTATAAATACAATTGCAAAGAGAAATAGGTCTGAAGTCATGTAGCGTTTTTGGATTATCCACCTTAGGAATCAGAGCAATAAAGGTCGAATTAAAACATGTTGGGATCCTCCCTGATAAACAAGTATGCTCCACCACTTTCACAATCTTAGCCCCCAAATGTTCATAGAGTTCAGTAAAAAATTCAATAGTCCAACCATCAAGCCCAGGACTCTTGTCCTTCTGAAAGCTCTGCAGGGCCATCTTAAGTTCTTCTTTAGAAACTTCCTCCATCAGGGAGAGATTTTCTTCCTCCCCCACAAACCTAGGAAAAACCCGTGTAATACGCAAAATATCCACCAGTTGTGCATCCACCGGTGCCTGAAAAAGATGTTGAAAGTGTTCAACCCCAAGGCCAGCCAAATCCTTGAATGATTCAAGTCTTCTACCCAAAGAATTCTCCAAGCTCCAAATAGTGTTTTGTGCCTTCCTTCCCCTAGCAAATGAGTGAATTTTTTTTGTATTTTCATCGCCACACTCAAGCCATATAGCTCTACTTTTCAATCTCCAAGTTTCCTCCTTGTCCAAAAGAATAGTATTCCTTCTGCCCTGCAACCTAACCAGAGTATCTCTTGTATCTTGATTCATATAACCCCCGCCCTCCAAGTCCATAATGTTAATAATTTCCTTCTCAATCTGCCTCAATTCAAGATCTTCTCTGCTACGCTTCTCCCCACCCCACCTCTTAATCAAGCCTTTGAGCTGGGAAAAAATTGCAGCAAATTGTAAAGGCACAGTCAGACGGCTGTTCGGGTTAAAAGGGGCCCAATTTGTAAGAATCAGATGATGAAAAGATTCATCCTTTAACCAAGTCTTATTGAATTTCAAGGGACTTGGTGGCCTGATAGGGCCATTTCAAAATTCCAAGAAAATAGGCAAGTGATCGGAATGTCCTCCACAACCCACCCATTGTCGAATGAAATGTTGTTGCTTCGTCATCAATTCAGAGATCAAAAAACGATCCAGGCGCTTAGCCACACGTCCCTCCCCACAACAGTTGTTATGCCAAGTAGGCTTTAACTTAACAATTTCAATATCCAGCCAGTTCCTCTCAATGAGCTTCTGAGAGAAGTATTCAGTCAATAAATCAGGACGAGGAGAAGGTCCCCAGACTTCCGCCTGTCCCAAAGAAAAATTTAAATCACCTCCAATAATAACCAAGTCTCCTTTGAACAGATCCAAGTTGAATATGTTTTCCCAAAAGGGAATACGGTTTAGATAAGGGCCATAGATGTTGAAAACATCCACAGGGGCCCCCAGGTCCAAACCTTGCAGTGTCATCCCCAAAAAAGATTCCATACCCCAAATATTCAGAGCTTTCACCACATGAGTATTCCACCCCATGGCCAAGCCCCTCGACCGACCCCGGACATCCAAGGTCACAAATTTCCAGCCCAGAAACCAGCTCTCCAACTTTGCTTTAATCACCTCACCTACACCTAAAGTTTCCTATAATAGCATCACATCAGGATGTTCCAGGTCAAACACCCTACGGAAAGCAGGTCTTTTGAGGGGACCTGCCAGACCCCGATAGTTGAAATACATAATCTTCATCCCCGCCCCTTTTTTTGGGCCTGCACAACTCTAAGTGCCCGTTCAATAGAAAGTTGTTTCCGTTCATGTAGATCCTTCCGAGCCCTGGACTAGGCCTTTGCCAGAAAGGAGGTTTTGCCTCTCCCACGAGAAACAGGATGTGAATCCTTCCCCAAACCCCCAGGTAGTATCTTTTTCCCCGACCTAAGGTAATAGCCCGACCCATTCAAGGATTGGGAAAAGGGAGGCTCAATGTCAATCGATATGGTGGCATAGGACGTTGGGACTCCCTCATCATCAGTGCTTTCAGAAAGATGTGAAGAGACCACCAAAGGAAGTGGGGGGACAACAGCCTCATCAAATGCAACAGAAAAGGGTGTAGATGATGCCAAAGGAAGTGGTGAGAGAGATAGGTTCTTGAGTTTATTCCCCATCCAGTCCATCCCAGAGATATTGAAGATATTAGTAAACAAATTTAAAGACGGAGAAGGGGTAGAAGTAGTGGTACTCGCAAAAGGTGCCTCCAATTTAGGGCCAGTAAGAACCATTGTCTCAGCCAGATCCCTCGGAATCATAGCAACCTCCCTTACAGAAGGAATCAATTCCTCCGCTTCCACCTGCCCCTCATCCATATCAGATGACGATGGACCCATTGTCGATGAAGACGTGCCTTTGCTAGATCCATATCCCTGAGTGCCCTTCTGTGTGCCGCGACCATTTATCATACGAACCCTAAGAGAACAGTCAACCACCAGATGACCATATGAATGGCAGTGACGGCATCTAAAAGGTATATTTTCAGAATCCAGCTGCTGTTTGAAGAAAGTGTTGCCCCACGAGAGATGGATTTCTTCATACAAACCCTCCCTCACATTTATATTAACCAGAATCTGCGCCACCCTTCGAAGCTTAGTTACCTTGAAGGACATATCAGCCTCAAGGAAGGTCCCCAAAATGTTGCCAATGCTGATAAAATGTTCCTCCGACCAGTATTGTCTAGGAAGACTCGGAAGGTGCACCCAAATAGGAATCACATCCACTCGCTCGCAAGACGCATTGAAGGTTGAAGTCCACATTTTAAGCAGAACCGGGCACTGTTCCAAGGACCAATTCCTCGCTAAAACCCAATTAAGATGAGCCAGTTGAGAGAAGTTGAGCGCAAACCACCCCCGTGTCAAACCCTCGAGTTCAGGAACCTCCCCCAGCTCTTCTGCCCACTCATCCTTATACCAATTTTCGATGACGGTCATCGAAACATTTTTCCCAATAACCTTACCAACCATGGTAAAAGAGGCCATCTGTAAAATTTGAGACCACGTGATATCGTCACCAAGGGCGTAGGAACACACTGCCTTCCTCTTTTTAACAAGTGCCCTTCTGCTATGACCAGTCCCTCTCCCAACACCACCATCTACTCCCCCGAGCAGTTTTGTCCCCGAATCCCTCCGCCTGGGAATATTGTGTCCAAGAGGAGAAGTCACGCGCTCATCAAGAGTCCCCACATGAACAAAATCACCCTTACCCAGAAAAATAGCCTCTGCAGAACCACCGCCATTCAAACCCCATCCCCATTAGTGGCATCGCCCGAAGACACCACCCCACCATCAGCACCAATCCCCAAAGGATTGCAACCCCTGATTTGTGCGTTTTCCACGCCGTTATGAACGTTCTCCGCCGAGCACAAGCCGTTCGCCACCTCCAGAACTGGTTCAATAGGCAGCACAGGAGGGAGATCCGTGAACAAGGAAGATGGAGAGAAGCATCCGTGTCAGTGAGCAGTGAGTTAGGAAGGAAATCACCGCCCCACATAGTTTTGTTACTCAGACTGTCGTGACCCAGGGAATAAAGGAAGACACCCTCTGGTGTCGGATCCAAAGAATAATCCAGCAGGTCATCAAGCCTCATCTTACCATGGTAACCACCACAGTAAAACCAAGGGTAAAATGTGAAGAAACCCACAACCGTCGCGTGCACCTATCCTCGAAACTGCCAACAAAAAGACCGTTTGATCTACAAACTTCGCAGTCCTGCACACCCCAAAACAAAACGATAAAACGGAAAAAAAGCCAGTACAAAATGAAAAGATGACCCTCCACCTGCCGCGGCTTTGACCCCCAGGAAAACAAAGACACCTTTCACCTGCACATTGCGTCATGATGAAAACGACAGGCCCTAACCTAGGGTCGTACAGCGGCGAACATTCTAGGGCCCTCCAATTTTTTCCAATTACAATACTTAACGACAATTAGCACACAATTGATGGTACTTATTATAATTTCATCTGTTTATCACTTAACCACTGTTTATCAATTCCAATGGCTAATTAACACCTAATAACATGTAAATCAGGGGTAATTACCAATTTTCAATTAATTAAACATTGTAATTATGAAAATGATTCCATAAGAACTAGTTAACTAGTCGTTTAATACTAACAACTAGTCTTGCACAAATTCGACATGCAACCATGCCAATGAACCAAAAAGTGAACCTACAACCATTATACACATATTTAAGCATGCGTGTCCAGAAAAATAAAGTACTTTTGCAGATCTGATTCGAGTACATAAACAAAGGATATCTCAAGTTTAATCAGTACAACTAGTTAATAAACACTACCAGGAATTCAATCCAACCAATCGTACCGAATTCTGAGGCACACAGAAGTGAAGGTACAGATATGAAAATTAGCATTCTACAACACAAGCACCAATAACAGAGCATATGGTTGTACATTCATCTTTTAACAAAAACAAAGATTTGAATCTAAAAACTATTTGCTAATTTCACTGCAATGTACCTAGTTTCCAATTGAACTTTTTAAATTCCAATTAAAGAGAAACATATGACTATTGTAGCTCATGGAAATCATATCAGGGATCACTTGCAGCCATATGGATGTAGCTTTCCACCCATATAGAATCTATTAAACAATCCACAAAACAAGTTAATTCTACTTATCCAAATTGATTAGTAATTATAGGAATCACTAGAATAGTTAAATCCACAGCTCAGAATAATTCAAATGCAATTCCAACTATAAAGACATGGTTTATCAATCATAATAGAGGTATATATCATTCTAACATTTAGTTAAACACTTCATATGCAAAGTCACAAATATACAATTCCATTGAAGGAGCTAGAAATTGGAAATTGATCTAGAATTTCGGAAGACATTTCCCCAACACTACCACGAAGATTTATCCTCACATTCTCACACACATTTAAATATTATTTATAATACATAAGCATAAAAGTAACACCCATGCATTTTTACAAACACTTCATGTGATAATTCTCCAAACTATGCCAAATAGTCCGATCAAAGAACTGGTTTTCGAATAAAAGGTAGAAGCATCAAAGAGAAGCGTCCTAAACCATTCCGAGAATACTGTACCATCAAAATACACAATATATAATTATTAGGGGCGTAAATATCAGTTTTGTAGTAGAGGTACCACATAATTATTTCCTCAAACAATTTGTGCACAAAATCCCAAAAACTAGTTTCCAATTCCTTCATAAAATTTACTTGCATAAATAGATTGAATTCTATGAGAAATTTCTTCCAAAAATAACTCATAAGATTTATAAAAAATTTCATGTGCATCCTTAAATAAATAATATTAGAGCCAAGTAAATTAAATAAACATGAGATACATCACTTATCTTATCAATGCGCAACTGGCATCATCCGAACCACATTCCACCCAGCCTTTGGCACTGCCAAGCCAGATCTCTCTTTGACAGGCCACAGATCCACAATAGAGGTGCACTAAATAACAACTCAAGTATAATCTTGAGAATCCAAAACTCTATTCCTCACCACATACTTCCTCTTCCACCCCACTACCAGGTGCAATGGTAATCTAGACCCCCCTAGGTCATCGAGATATCGCCATTCACCATCAGGATTTATGTGAAGTTCCAATACAAATCCAAGTAGTGGAAATAGGGAACATCAAAGATATGAACAACCATAATCAACAACCATCCAAAAGAACCATGAAAACAACCCCCAAACCAAGGATATGAAACATGGATTTATAGACCAAATAAGGTAAAATCCTAACTCAATGGGGTTAATAAAACCAAGGTAATCCAACTTGAGTCAATCCAAGGGGGGTAATTCAACCACAAGAAGTTCACTCTAATCCAACCCAAGAAATTTGAATTTCAAGGAGAGTGACTCCAAGCCATTCCACCCCACTCAAATTCATGTGTGGACACATCATCCATGAAGAGGAATCAAAATTAGTGAGGTGAGGTGTCACACAAGCCAAGGAATCTTACCAAAATAGAAAACGGGGGGTTACACAAGGATTTACAAAATGAATTACATAAGAGTTACACAAGTATTTACACAAGGAGCTACACAATTATTTACACAACTTTTGAGGCGTCAAGGCTAAAAATAGCCACTGAGGGAACACTTGTGTAAATGGGAGTTACAAAACCACCAAAGGGGCTCAATAAACAAGTGGCACCCACCCAAACACCAAGGAGGCCCACTAAATCATGAATTAGGTTCAATAATAGTAACATAGGTTAAAATAATCAAAAGTTGGGTCTGTTGTACAATGTTTGGGTGATCATCAACTAATAAATCCACCAAGGAATAAATATGGACCAAGATAAACCAAACAAGTTCTAAAGTGCTAGGATTGTTCCCGCCCCCCCCTCACATTGTGGATCTAGGCCTCCCATACTCTTTTAGTGGTCCTCGATGTGCCAATTGTTTTCATTAATTAATTATTTACAAAATAATAATAATGTCTCTAGGTCCTTAAAGACCCTTTTTCCAGCACCCTGTGCCACAATAATAAACAATTACAAATTACATATGTCTGTGGCTTAACACACAGGGTATTACATCCCCTCCCCCTTAAACCATGCATCGTCCTCGATGCATAATACATACATTCTTTTACAACTTTCAAAGGGATCACTACCTTCAGTTTCCAAGTAGTATTTCTCGGAACTCCTCTTCCGAAAAACCACAATAATTTCCATTACTACTTTCCTATCTGTCTCCACTGCCTATGGGATGTGACTCCCTTCACTTAACTTGTTCCTCAAGATATCACCATCCCATTTTTTGGCTTCCTATGCGAGAAACAAGTCTAGTAGCAAGGGTCAATATTCAATCCCCATTACAGGGTCTTCAAATATCAACAAAGATACATTCACCTGAAAATCATATTTAAATCAACCATATGATTAACATCATGTATAAAAATGTACGATACATGATATAAGAGTATTCTTTAACTACTAAACCATGAACATAAAGATAACATAAATCAATCGCCATGGAACCTATACAAAATACAACAACATGAATAGCACATGAGAGAATACTTATCTCAAATTCGGGCAACTAGCTTCAATGGGACAATGTTCCTCACATAAGAAGTGAACAATCAGTTTAGCAACTCTCAGAACTACCTCTTCTAAGAACCTCAATGCTTCCCACTACTACTTTCTTGTACGTCTCCACTGCCTATGGGGTCACCGTCCCATTTCCTGGCTTCTTGTGTGAGAACCTGGACTAGTAGAGTGATATGATAGAAACAAAGGTGTGACAATCCACCAGACTACCTCTCTAGAAATGGATACTAGATTGCACTTTGAGGGAATCTAGGAACTCTGTCCCAACAACTAAACCATACTCTTCAACAAAGATACTTGAAATAGAGAGCGACTTCTTTAACAAGGATGCTTTTTCACATTGCCAACAGACACATGGTTAGTAGTAAACATATATACTGTTCAACAAGATTCTTAAAATACATCTTTCAAAAAATAAATTTTCTAATTAATTACATGAAATACTTCAATATATGCAAGGTACTCGAGATATAGATACTCCTTCAACAAAATACTTGAAATGCATCTAATTGAATCTTATTCTAATCAATTTCAATCATATGAAATGCATCTAATATACATGAAATGTGTTCAAATAAGTCAATCACATGATATGCATTACCAAGATGCTTTTGCATGATTTATCACTCAAATAATTTTCCTACAAGGATGCATGAAGTGTCACGGAGACATCTTTCCAACAAGATGGATGAACTATCACTATGATATTTTGCAAAGATGCATTTCAACAAAGGTATTTGATATACTACAAGGATACCAAAGCAATATACTTTCAGCAAAGATCACAAGGATGTATATTTTCAAAGGTCACTTAAATACTTTTGCATTTTAATGTAGCAAGCAAAGTGAAGTTATATGCAACAATTCTAATCTAACCAAGAACCAAAAAGGGCCATAACAACATATTACTTTTCATCTCAACACAAAGCATAATTCTTCTTAGATATTATTCAAAAAGACATTATTCAACAACTAATATCAATCATACAATGACCCTCATGCATACATCATCCATACAAACATCGATCATCAATTCATAATATCTCAACCTATAGCAATCATATTTTGATCATGTAATATCAATCAAGGACAACCATACATGCGTTAACTAACCATATGGGCATCAATCATGGTACATCAATCAAAGCACATCAACCATCATACATTAATAAGAATACATCAATTAGAATACATAATCATAATACATTAACTAGGATTCATTAAGCAAAAGACAATTATCATAATACATCAATCAGAATACATCAACCAACTTACATCAACCGGAATACATTAATCAAAATACACAATCATAATACATCAACCAAGATTCATCAAGCATAATACAATGATCATAATACATCAATCATAATACATCATCTAGAAGACATCAACCAAGATGCATCAATCATACACGTAACAACCATAAAAACCAAAGACAACCAATAATATCCATAAATACAATGTTGACAATGTCATACATGTATCAACCACNATATATATATATATATATATATATATATATATATATATATAATACGGTACATTACTAATTATTTACACGTAGTGCACTACTTATCCATAAATGTAAATACATAGTCGCCTCAAACAATCAAACATCCTACCACCAAACTCTTCTAATATTCTACAATGAAATAATTACTAGCTGTACAACACATTATCATACACTCATACCATATACCATATTTACTATTACTATGTATTATATACATACGCCCGTGTTTTTTACAAACATATTATAATTCTTCAATCATATATAATATTATTATTATTCATATACACAACATATTAATCATATAACCTATATATTCCATATTTAATATACTCATAGAATTATTATGTTATACCATAATATCAATACAGTTATAGCAATAATTGCATAACCCAATACTATCATATTAGATACGTATTATAACATATATACTAACATAACACTCTTGATCACACTATATTACTTCATAATATTTCCAAACTTCGAAATACTTCCAAGCACTTTCAAATATTCCCAAATATTTCCAAACACTTCCAAATACCTCCAAACACTCAAACACTTCCAAACACCTCCAAATTTTACACTTACGTCATTATGTTCACCTGTATACATATAGTATATTCACAATATTACATACATGTAATACTAATAACTATTATATATAATAAAATATGTATTATAGTACATACAAACATACAAGCATTCATATATATTTTTTTCAAAGAAAAAAATCGCTTTATTCACACTGAATAAACATGGGCTACCCTCTAGGAGCATACATAAAGTGCATCAAAATAGCCCCACATTTTTTCACAAACATTTTGTGGGCTTCTCTTATCCTCAGCTGGATCCTCTTGTTCAACTTGATTTTTAATTTACAAGCTTACATACTTGTTAACTTCTTGGTTATTTATAAAACGAGTCACCTACATTAAACCTAGAAAAACGCATTCATATATATAATAATATATCTATTCTTATATATAACAACTATAAATATCACACATATCATATTATACATATTTATGTCGATGTCATATATATATATATATATATATTATCTTACACTACAATACTACTTACTTATACACAAAATAAAATAAATAATATTAAGAGAATATGAGTCATTAAAGACAAGTGGTTCATTTCTTTCAAAAATAGACTAGGAGTTACATCTCCATAAGTAAAATAAATAAAATAAAAGAGAATATGAACCATTAGAGACAAGTGGCTCATTCTCCAAAATCGATAAGGAGTTACATCTCCATAAGAAAAATAAATAAAATAAAAGAGAATATGAACCATCAGGGACAAGTGGCTCATTCTCCTCCAAAATAGATAAGGAGTTACATCTCCATAAGAAAAAAATAAATAAAATAAAAGAGAATATGAACCATTAGGGACAAGTGGCTCATTTTCTCCACTCAATAAATAAATTAGTAAGATATCTAGGATAATAATAATGCCACCACTAACCCCAAAATAAATCAAATAAATAATAGAATACAAAAATAACCCATTACACCACTAACTAATTAGATAAATTAGGATAGTAATAATTAATAATTAGTGTAAAAACATACTACATGCATAAAATAAAAAGAATAATTGTAAACACCATTTAGAGAAGTGCCCCATTCCTAAAATAGTCATGAAGTTACTCATCCATGTAACCACCACCATCCAAGTGGCATAAATAAGACTATAAAAGCATACCATCCATAGAGAATACAAAATCCATATAGGGTATAAACGCCACTTAATAAATCATATTAATATTTAACGATAATATAACTATATCATCTTAATAACTTAGCATTAAACTAATACTATGACATAGTACATACTATTACAATGACAGTTCTTTACTTATCAATTAATAATCATTGTGTACCATTAAATAAGTCACACTACAAGAATCATTTTAATATTAACAATTCAACGAGAAGTAAAAGAGGCAAAGCACAAGCATCAACCAATCCAGTTACTCAATTATTAGATATGCACCACATAGTACTTACCAATCAATCTATTTAACAACAAATATGCAATATGAATTAATTTTAAGGCATAAAATGAACTAATCTTTGAGTCACTCAATTATTAGATATGCACCACATAGTACTTACCAATCAATCTATTGAACAACAAATATGCAATATTAATTAATTTTAAGGCATACAATGAACTAATCTTTGAAGTAAGGTTGATTCCTCTTCTATTAACATAAGGGAGGTTAAATTCATTTCACGAAGCACATTTATAAACTCCAAAAGATATTAACTCTATAGAAGGCCCAACAGTTGCAGTGTTGGAACCTAAGCTCTGATACACTTGTAATGTCCCCTGGGGATATCAATGGGTCTAAGGGACATATCATTAGATCTCTAAGGCAAATTAGATAATTTCAATACAATGGATTAGTTAAACAAATATTAAAATTCATTTTTTCAATATTATTTCATGACAAAATCCCTTTAATTATAAATAAATTAAAATAAATTCAATAATTATTCAAACTTTTGATCCAAGGGATGGCAAGGATTACTAACACCTTCTAGCAACATCACATATCCATTCCAATCCAATTCAAACATAAATTCCACCTCTAAAGGCCATTTACTCTTAATCATGATTAACTAGTAATTAGTGTTCCAATTACGATACTTAACGACAATTAATGCACAATTGATGGTACTTATTATAATTTCATCGGTTTATCACTTAACCACTGTTTATCAAGTCCAATTGCTAATTAACACCTAAATACATGTAAATTAGGGCTAATTACCATTTTCCAATTAATTAAACATTGTAATTATGAAAATGATTCCACAAGAACTAGTTAACTAATCGTTCAATACTAACAATAAGTCTTGCACAAATTCGACACGCAACCATGCCAATGAACCAAAAAGTGAACCTACTACCATTATACACATATTTAAGCATGCATGTACATAAAAATAAAGTACTTTTGCAGATATGATTCGAGTATATAACCGAAGGATATTTCAAGTTCAATTAGTACAACTAGTTAATAAACATTGCAAGGAATTCAATCAAATCAATCGTACCGAGTTCCGAGGCACACGGAGGTGAATGTACATATCTGGAAAATAGCATTCTACAACACAAGTAACTTAGCACCAATAACAGAGCATATGGCTGTACATTCATATTTGACCAAAAACAGAGATTCAAATCCAAAAACTATTTGCCTATTTCACTGCAATGTACCTAATTTCCTATTGAACTTTTCAAATTACAAATAAAGAGAAATATATGACTATTGCAGCTCATGGAAAGCATATCAGGGATCAATTACAGTCATATGGCTGTAGCTTTCCACCCATATACTATCCATTAAACAATCCATAGAACAAGTTAATTCTACTCATCCAAATTGACTAGTACTTATAGGAAACACTAGAATAAGTAAATCCATAGCTCATAGAATAATTCAAATGAAATTCCAACTATAATAACATGTTTTATCAGTCATAATAGAAATATATATCATTCTAACCTTTTGTCAAACACTTCATATGCAAAGTCACAAATCTACTCAAGACAATTCCATTGAAGGAGCTAGAAATTGGAAATTGATCTAGAATTTCGGTAGACATTTTCCCAACACTACCAAGAAGATTTATCTTCACATTCTCACACACATTTCAATGTTATTTATTAGACATAAGTATAAAAGTAACACCCATGCATTTTTACAAACCCTTCATGTGACAATTCTCCAAACTATGCCAAACGGTCTGATCAAAGAACTAATTTCGAATAAAAGGTAGAAGCATAAAAAAGAAGTGTCTTAAACCATTCCAAGGATATTGTACCATCAAAATACACAATATATAATGAATAGGGGCAGAAATATCAGTTCTATAGCAGAGGTACCACATAATTATTTCCTCAAACAATTTGTGCACAAAATCCCAAAAACTAGTTTCCAATTCCTTCATAAAATTTACTTGCATAAATAGATTATGATTCTATCAGAAATTTATTCCACAAATAACTCATACATTTCATGTGCATCCATAAATAAATAATATCAGAGCCAAGTAAATTAAATAAACATGAGATAAATCACTTATCTTATCAATGCGCAACTGGCATCATCATGACCACATTCCACCCAGCCTTTGGATGAGAATCTCACTCTCTCGAAATTGGCTCACTAGCAGGGTAAGTGTGCACTCACCGTGCAATGGACAAGCTAATGCTCTCCAAAATGCCAAAGGAAAATTCACAAATGATCAAAAGTCATTTCCATTCCTCATGACATATTTTTATAATCTTCCAAAGGTCCTCCAAGGTCGAGTTCACTCCCATAGGCTTCCTCCAACTCATCCTTGATGTTTATTAACCTCCATGCCATTTGGCCTTCTCCTCAACCCTCCATCTTCCTCCAAATTCGAATGGCTTCCACCTAGTCCCAAGTGAGCCCTCTTGGAGGCTATTTTTAGCCTTGACATGTCAGATTGTCATAGGTCTGCAATCGGGTCTGACTTGTTATAGAACTTCCATCATTGTTGTCATAAAACGTAGGGAATCTAGCTCCACATGGCACCTAGTTTCTTCCTAGACTCTTCCTCTTCTATGGGGAGTTACTCCTACTCACCCATTCAAATCCTTGGGCTCATGATATGCCATTTGACAACTCTTCACCTTCCAAGAACATTCCATCCCTCATAATTTTGAATTTGCGGTTAAGTCATGACTTGTGTAAGAAAGAATCTAGCCACCCAAGGCCTCCATGGATCTACAAATGTCCTTATGAAGCAATGCCACTTTATTTTCTCCATATTTATTATTTGTATGACCCAAATTGATGTGTAAATGGTAAACTAAATTTCTCTTGGTTCCCATAGCTCCCTTATTGAAATATTTTATGCTTCCTCCCCCAACCTAGGGAACTAGTAGGTGAGTGAAACATTGTCAACTAGTAGACCTATTGGGATGGGGACATGACAACAATGAAGAAAATTTGTAGCTTTATAAATTGCCACGAGGCTGCTCCATAATGTCATTGTAATTGCAACAATAAATCAACAATGCTAAAAAAAAGTCCAAATTATGATGAAATAGGTCTAGCATTGGAATATTATTTTTTTGACATGATTGCAACAACACTAATGTTGGTCCCACATCGAAAACTATACCTAGATCTAGTAGTGAGCCAAGGGTTATGCATATATTTTTTTATGGTTTCTTGGATTTGGGTTTCCATATTAAATTTAGTCCTTGATCTCTGTGTGCATGTTGTGTTTATCTCTCTCTTGTAGGTGTAAAATATAGCAATATGCAAATCTTGCTCTAAATGATCTCATCTTGGGCTTAATTGGGACAACCATGCCTTGTCCATTCCTCCCAAGTTCACCACCTACATATGACATCTCACATAACAACTAGGACCCAATACCTCTAGTGTGTTTCTCAAACTCAAAAGAAATCAACGTATTAGTAGCTAATAAAGCATTTGAGGAAGGCACAACGTTAAGATTGTCCTTAACAATACTACAAGAAATATCATCATAGACATCATTGGAAGAAGTAAGCTTAACATACTCCAAAGCATCAAGTAGTTCTTCATTCTCCACAAAGGAAAAAGTGAGCTTAACATCCTCCAAAGCATCAAGTGGTTCTTCATTCTCCACAAATTCATTCATGAGCTTTTGAAAGACACTCCAATGTTCCTTCTATCATTTCAATTCTCTTAGTCCAATGATCAACTTCCTCATCATACTTCTGCAAAGTAGATTAAACTGTAAATTTTATTTTACTTACTTCATGTACAAGGTCCTAATTGCAATTCCCCAACCCTTGGATGGCCTTGTATTTCTCATCCACCTAAGAAATAAGAAGATCATAATCATTCCTCAGAACCAAATACTCATCAAATAAATGAACATTATTAGCCAAGAGTGAAGTAGCTTCCTCACAGAGCTCAAATATTGAGACCTACAAGAAATTTGATTTTTCCCTCAAACAAGTGTCAATTTCCTCCAACCTATCAACAAACCCTTAAAGTCCTCCATTTTAGTGTGTAAATGAGCAATGGTACCCCATAAGAGATATTAGTATCCTGTAAAGACGAAACTTCACTAGAAGTTAAGAAACCTACTCATTGGTTTAGCCCAAGTGGTTGTGGGGTGAAGTGTTATCCTTCCCACGTAGGTTCTATTCCTGTAAGTGACATGTTGAGTCCATAATGAGCATATTATTGTAATGGATTCAAGCTCAATTGTTGAATTTCCATTGTGCTATGAACAATCTAAGGTTTACCTTGTACCATCCTCAGAATGAGGGGAAGTACCTAGAGGTTTTCCTTAAGCGTTGTAACCTAGGAAAAAAAGAAAAAAAAAGAGGCAACTTCATAAGGAAGTTAAGAAACCCCCTCATTGAGATAAAGAGACAACTTCATTAGGAAGTTAAGAAACCCACTCATTGAGATCAACAATGGTTTCCTACAATGAAACTTCTTATCCGAAAATAGAGCTTTACCAATTACTCCTTCGAATTAACTGAGCAATATAGACAACGACAAAGGCTCAACTTTGTCTCCAATGCTCAACACAGATATAGAACTTCAAGAATATATCTTCCAATATCTCATTAAAATCAAAATGATTGAATCGAGGGGAGTGGAACCTTGGTCTTTCACCTCCAACCAAACAACTTTCTAACTAATCTAGAAAGAAGATCTCAACATATTTTACAAATGAAGACTTTATCTTCATACCCAAGAAACAATTATAACATATGTATCAAATCTCTTTGACAAGAAAGTTTGAAAATTAACACTTTGTTAATTGATACCATTTTAGGATATTGTGCATTTGGCCATTAGACACAATGTGTGAAGTCAATGGTTTAATTTGCAGTGCAAGTGTCTAATTGTCAAATGCATAATTGAGATACGTTTGGGGCATTTTCCTTCACATGTCGCACACTTGTTAATGAAATTATAATAAAATTTTACCAATAGATAAACATATAAGATTAACTTCACAGTTTGTGCGTCTAATTTCTCAATGCATAATCGAGACACATTTGAGGTGTTCCTCCTTCACATACTGCACACTTGTTGACAAACTTATAACAAAATTTGACCAACAAATCCACATATTTCCCTTAGGCTTCATCTGTTCACATCAATGCACTATTAGTCGATCCTTTGAGTATTGGTTGGAACCATTCTTTTGGGTTTGGTCAATCACACAAGCCAGTGCTTCAACAATGAGACTAGTTCAAGAAACCCAAGGCATGTTGTAATACTCAGAAGACCAACGATCTAGACAAACGATGCTTTAGTTAAATCCGCTTCAAAATTTTTACTTCTAATTGATCAACACCAAATTTGTGGAATGTCTCTCTTACTCAAGTTTCCTTCACACCACGATTTTAGTGATATCACATAAAACTTATTGATGGCCTCAGATGACAGAATCCATGCTCGGAAGATTTAGTGCCCTTCTAAACATAAACATTTACTTCCACTGCAAGTGATCATTGAAAACGAATCACTTCATATCTAATAAATTAAGCACATCACAAATTCCCTGACCAACAAGCATATGTAAATTCATTATAATTGCCAAAATGCACCACAATGGTACATGATCAAATCTCTAAAATAGCCATGACATATTCTTTAATTTCTCGCCTTCAAATGCTCACAATATGCAAGTATCTCCACTTCTCATCAAACAACATGTTTTTGTGGATCCAACTCTCTAAAAATGCTTGACTCGGACTAGAGCACGATCAACATATCTAAGAGAGCTTAGAGCTTACATCTTACACAATAATATTCATCCACCATGTGTCCAAAGCGATATCAAAAAATGTGCCCAATTATAAACCAATATAGATCCATCTAAAAGGGGATCTACCAAGCGCTGAGAGGGATCAAATTTCTGGAGGTGCAAGCCCTTTTTTTAGAGTGAAGATGTCAAGGAAGTGTGTAATGCAATGTTTATGGTTTTAATTTATCTATTTTGTGTAATTATATATATATGCATTTCTAAACAATTTAAATTTAATTTGAGATGACATACTATTTTTAATAATATTTTATTCTTTTTATAAAAGACACGTGTCAACTCTAGGATGAGCACCGAAGGAGTTACACATCTCTCCCCTATTGGATTGTAGAATGTGCCTCTTTCGCGCAAAAATGTTTTCTTGCTTATTTGTCACCTTGCACTTCCTTTCCCATTTCAAACAAAATATCATTTTGGTATGCATTGAACAGTTCTCGGCTAATTGGCGCAGGTCGTCTAGCTTCTTCCCGTCCTCCTTTATTGTATTTTTCTGGAAACAAGGAAAACTAATTAATCTTAAACAAAATCTTTGTATTGTCATATCTGCAAATGGTGAATCATAATAGTTTATATTTTACTATTTTTGAAGTTCAAGATATCTAGACCCGTTTTCAATCTACCAACAATAAACAAACTCATCGTTCAAGGATGAAATGAATTTATAACACAGTGGGCTTCTCTGTCCCCATTTTCTTGTGAACTTCAACCCAATTTTCTAGGAAGTAATCTTGTCATTTGGCCCACTGCTCAAAGAATACTTTACACGGAATGTTATTCATTATTTGCATTGCTATGTAATCTATGAAATGCAAGAATCAAAGTTTTATTGTATGGATTTTAGGTACATTGTGGCAAATACGATATCACGTGTTTGTCAACTTCCAAGGGAAAGTGACGGTGCGGGTAACTTTCATTTCATTTCATTAATGAGGTGAAACATGACTTTTATTTAAAGATTTTAAAAAAATGGTGTTAATAATAATAATGAATAAACTCTTATTGAGCTAACATGTGCCACACCACTGTTACAGGCAGACACATCTCGCCCATTTGAGCTGTAGAAAGCGCCTCTCGACGCAATTAGATTTCCCACAACCAAAAACTATAATATAATATCATGTTAGAGTTTCACATATAACACATATCTTACCCTAACCCTAACCCTAACTTAATGACATATTCATAACAATTAATTCAACCAAATAAAGAACATTATAAATACCATAACCAAGCCATCAACACAATTGACAAGATATATCACTAACATATATCCATCTTAAACCCGGATCTATCAAATACCGAGAGGGATCCAATTTCTTAAGGTGTAATTTTTATTAATCTTAAACTTTTTACACATCCATAAAAAAATTACACCTCAAGAAATTTGATCCCTCTCGGTGCTTAAGATGGATTTATGATGCTTGATAGATTTGGGTTAGATACGGGTTAAGATGAATTTATGGTGCTTGATAGATCCGAGTTAGATGGATTTATATTGCTTTTTATTTTTTTATGAGCCGACATGCATTTTTTAATGACTTTTTGTCAGGTTAAATTTTTTATTTTATGAGCCGACATGGATTTAAATTTTATTTATTTATTTGGTTTTAAATTATTATTTTACGAGGCGACATGGATTTTTTTAATTAATTTTTAATTAATTTTAATTTTAATTTTATGAGCTGACATGAATTTTTTAATCACTTTTTATTTTTGCTAACAAAATGTTACATTACGTTACATGACATCTCCCACATACTAGGTTGTAGAGCATATGGCTACTCTTGATTCAATTAATATCCTTGATACCCTAATATTCAATATGATAAAAAAAATCACAACATTGCTGTGAACAATGAAGTTAGAAATGCATAGCTTAAAATGTTTAACGATTTCGTCTATCCCCGACAACATTTGACACGATTTTGAAGAAATTCAATAAAATAAATTTAAGCTTTCACAAATAAATGTTTAAACTTACCTAATCTAAATGTCTTAAAGCATTTAATAATGTTGAATCCATTTATACATTCAAAAACATGATTTACACAACACAATTTAAATTTTTGTGCAAAACTTGTAAAATAAAAATAAAAAACTGATAGAATGTTTAAACTTATTCATTTAAAAAAAATTCAAACCTCCTCAATATAAATAGGTTTGGGTTCTTTTCACCCAAAACTCTCGAAGTGTATGTGACCACAATCACGAGATGTCCACATAAGTCAACCACTAGACATGATAAGTAACGTTCAATATGCTCTAAGTGGACCCACTATCACCTCAATCGGTTAGCTACAAGTTGGATTTACATATATTCAAAAGTCCAACAATAACTAATCATATATTAAAACGTAACAATAATGAACTTCAATTTCTCTCATAAGTTCATCTACTTCCGCTTAATAATGTGTGTTGTAATTTGGCTAGCATCAATATGTGTTAATACTTGTGGCACAGCCCTATATGCATAAACTATTTTTAGAAATACTTTCACTATACACCTTAATCACCTCTTTATATACCAAAAGATGCATTTTAGAAAACTGTTGTAAAGTTTCTCACAACCTGATTTATAGCATATGATTCATTTTAAAGTTGTTCTCTAATTTACCCCAATCAACTTATTATATATTAAAAAAATTTAAATATATATATCTCATCTAAATTACTTGCCCATTTAGCAAAGAGATATAAATTTTGTTTAACCCATCAATTTGACATTTTCATAAATCACCCTCCCATAACTAGTGACAAAACCTTCATAAAAAACACAAATAATATACACCATTTCTTTTAGCATCAAGCACAATAATGATTATTTTAAAATATTGACCGCCTTTAATTAAATTTGACAGCGGATCTTCAATCTGTACCAGAGTTCATGAAGACTATTTTAAAGGCCATATCAATTTGGTAGCAGAGCACTTATTAAATTCCTGGGATAGAGTACATCTTCAACAATAAAGTGTACCAGAGCTCATGAAAAGTATTTTAAAGCCCATATCAATTCAAGAAGTCTAAGCCCATATCAATTTAAGAAGTCTAAACATTCCAAGATTTTGTTTATCGGGCGAGTTTGTGATGATTCTTTTAAAATTTTATGTTGTTTAAATTATGTTTTTGAATGCATAAATGAGTTCAATATTTTCAAATTTTCCAGAATATCCAAATTAAGTAAATTTAAACATTGTTATTTGAAATCTTAAATTTTTTTTACTAAATTCTATTAAAATCATACCTAAAAATGTTGTTGAAAAAAGGCAAAATTGTCCAACGTTTTAGGCTACCCAATATCAATTTAGTAGTTGAGCACCTATTGAATTCCCAGTACAGAGTACCTGTGGATTCTAGTCCGTCCATCTTCTTCCCAAAAGATTTTATGTACTGATGACTCGATCTTGTGCTTTAATATCAAAATTGATTTGCTTTTCGATGTGGATTGTGGCTCTTGCTCTTACTATCCTAATATGCTTTTGCATGTAGTGGTCTCAATATGAAATGAGCTCTCTGCCTGGTAAATGTTTTTTTTTTTTTAATTTAGCCCTTCTATTGGTGGTTAAATGATCAATTCTTGATGATGTTCTTGTTTTCTGAAGAAGTAAAAGATAAACTCTAAGGCCTGGTAAATGTGTAATTTTGCAGTACTAACAACCAAAAGGAAAAAATATTTTTCCCTTCTTTCTTCATAGGCATACAGTTGTACAGTTGTGACAAGGAAATATTATGTTCATGCCAGATCTATCTGGTCTTTTTGATGAGGAAATATTATGTTCATGCCAGATCTATCTGGTCTTTTTGATGAAATCGGGTGGAGAACAGTTCTTAGGATCCATGTGATATAAACCAAGTCATATGACAAGACCACCCCAGAAATAGGACACAGGGGACAAGTTTTAAAGATACACACTAAAAAAAATACATAAAGATCTACATTTTTAAAAAACTAGAAGTATATACAATATACATCAATCATAATACCATTGAAATACGACAATGATGAATGGATTATAAATGATCAATGAATCATGAACTTTGCACCATAAACTGCATATTTGATATTTCTGATTAAACTACAAAAATCAAAATGTATTACATAGATATTGAGAGAATGCCACCGGCAAATACAAAATAGAGTAGTTAGTACTAAGTTTAGTATCTACGGTACTACTAGATACAAAATGAAAATACTAAATAGCCACAGGGAAGAATATTATAGCTCATGGTACTAGGCACTGTCAATTGTCCTCCTGCTCTTCCATGTCAAAATTAGCATTATTGTCGTAGCTCTTTCCTCTATCCTCTTCCTCCTCTATACCCTTTTTGACAGGACACATGTCTAGAATGTGCTGTAAAGTGTCCAGATTTCAAGACACGAAAATTTTGATATCGAACACACGTATTAAGCAAGTGTAGTGTCCGACACCTAGAATATAGAACAAGGGCCCTATTTGGAAGTGTCCTGTTACTTAGGAATTAGGATATAAAACATCACAATTTCTGGTGTTAATATGGAGAAAAGAATCCCGAAGAGTAAAGAATTAAAGCTGCATTTGTCCTCATATATAAAAGGATCTGGTAAGGATGGTATTAATCCTTGTGATAAAGAACATCAGAAGTACGCATGAAAAACCGTTTGTTTACATTAGGCTAAATAACACCAAAGAAAGAAGATCCTGAACCCAGTTTGATATCCAGTTACATGCATGAGGTTTTTAATCTCATTAAGCAGGAAAATAAATTTAGTTGAGAACATATCAAAGGTAATAAAACTATTTTATGATTTGTCTTGTTTCAAGTAAACTTTGTCTTTGGCAGACTAAATCTGAGATAATCATACAGAACCAGAATATATTTTGATAGAGGAGCAGGAGAGCTTTGTCATTGGCAGACTAAATCTGAGATAATCATAGAGAACAACAATATAATTTGATAAAGGAGCAGGAGAGCAATTCGTAGGCCTAATTTATGCACATTTTAAATATTGTTGTACCATTCCAATAAACCATGATCCTATGAATAGAAGGTGAATTTCTACAGTATGGAAATTTTACCCCACTAAATATAATCACCCCTAAATATCTTAAACTCCCGGTTAGTAACAGCGAACAGCTTGCGGGTTTGTAATAAAGAATCTGAGACTAAATTTTTTTTAAATAGCAATGGATGATATAATTACAATGATGATATGCCTGGCTGTACAGATTTGATGGCATGGGTTTTCAATTACCTTTGACTGTGATAATGACTGTTCATAACCAATGGTGGCTAATCAGAACACACCTGCAGAGCATGCGAGCAGAACAGCGCACAAACAACATATCTTACTAAGATTTATGGCTTACAGTAATATATGAAGCATTGAAAATATACTGTAGTTGTGATAGGATCCGCAGACTTCTGACAATTGAGAATAGCAATGGAGAAATTCAAAATGCTGATATGCTAAACTAGTATAGATTTATATTAGTCTCAGATTTGTTAAACATTCAGAGGGATTAAAAAACTCAAGATAATCTTAAGGGTTTGTTTCATTGGTTGTTGCCAATGTTGTTGAACATTTTGGCTTGATCCATGTCAACATGTGCCTGGCTCAGATCTCTCAAACTTGAAAGTTAATTGATCCAAAGTTAAAATGAATGTGCACCTAGCTATCTATCTTTATCTCTATCAGACGAAATGGATCCATAATTAAAACTTAAAATAAATCTATACTAATTTATTTATAATTATTTTATTATAATATATTAAACAAACAAACTAAAAACAAATCCAAGGTTAAGATGAATCAACACCTACCTATTTTTATCCCTCACAAACTATTGCTATCTTAATAAATCTAAATCTAAGGTTAAGTTATCTATGCTGATATATGATATGTTGGTGTCATTTTCCCACCCTATTGTTAAGATAAGATAGGTATATTGATGTCTTACAAATTAACATAAAGAAGGTCAATCTGACCAAAAGAGTACATCAGTCAAACGTAGACAACCCTCGCCAGTGCAATCAAATCAATAAAGAATTTAGCCAAGGATGATTAAACAGAGAAAATGAAGTCGGTTGTTCAATTCAGTTTATTTTAACAAAACTGTTCCCAATTTGCAGAAAATTTCTATGTAAATACACACAGCAATTTCACAAATCTTTTGATGAAATTGATCCAATATTAAGTTGTGCACCAGGTTCCGTTCTCACTGTGTTCTGCCCCAATTGCATGGATTGAGATCCAAAGCGATAAGTTCAGATGCAAGTTTCGCGCTATTGTGGTAGAACAGACAAGCTTTAAAACCAGAACATATGGGAAAGTAAATCTGCTTTGTGGTGAAGCCCCTTGGCCATGTTTCTTGAACACTAATAAAAAAAATTTCTCTTGCAGAGATTCGAGAGAGGATGATCAAAATTCTGAGTCAATGAAGTAGAATTGAAAATACCAAGAACCCATTTTAAATATACAATTCAAAGAACAACATTTTTATAGTCAAACACAAACCCTGGCTTCAGGGTTTAGAAATACAGAACTCAGAATACAATGACTGGATCCTCATTCCCTTAGCTCATCATTATCACTATCAGGGGAACTGAAAATACAATTTTCATCGGGAATACTACAGCTTCCTTCACCCCATACCTTATGAAGGACCTTGAGCAGCTGAAGGGCCTTCCTTTTAGCCCTCGAAGTACAGTCACTCTGAAGCAAAAGCAACAACTGGGTAAAAGCCCCAGATTGAATTGCACTCTCCCGAGCATCAACGCCACCATCCTCGTGCACACAAATAGCACAGAGTGCACTCACAGCATACTCGGTCCCTCTGTTGGAGACCTTCAGAATCATATCCAAAAGCAGAGGAACCGCCAAAGCATGTTCTCTCAGCGCATGCCGACCTTCAGAAACAGTGCAGAGGAGATCCAGAGTCGCCAAAGCGCGCTCGGCGCAGACTTCTTTCAAATTTGGGAGAAGTTCTAAAATGGCATCCACTGCACCGACCCTCACAGCTTCCCCACGATTCTGCTCGGTTAAGCAGAGCGCTAAGAGGGCTTTTATGGCGAGCTTTTGATAATCCCGCAACGATCTCACAAGCCCCTCCATTAATCCCTTCGCACACACGTGACCTCCGGAGGGCTGAAATACAAGTGTTTTCTCTAGCAAGAGAAGCGCATTCAGCCTCACGCCTGGAGGTGCTGTGGAATTCAGAGAAAAGGCAGCCAAATCGAGCATTCTTTGCTCATCGACGAAAACCTGCAGCATTTTCGGCGAGCGAGAGAGGGCTAATAAGACACTCAGCGCCTCGACGACGAAATCGGGCGCTCCGAGACCGTCAAGGAGAATCGAAACCAGGCCGTCCGCGACACCGGCATGGAACAGAACCTCTCGGTTCCGCTCGGATCCCTGCGCAAGCGTCGCAACGGTCCTCAGCATCTGGGCACCGAGTCGACCACGGGACACCGCATCGCGGAGGATCTCCTGTGTCTGGAAATGCTCGAGCGCGCCGTCGGTTGTCGACACGGAAACCCGCACGGCTTCATCCGCGCCGCCGTCGCTTCGTTCTTCGTCCGCCGCCGCCGGTCTCTTCGTTCGCTCCCGCGTTATCGGAAGCTGCCATTGAGTGAGGCTCTGGACACCTGTCGAGGCCCGCTCCGATTTCACCATATCCATCGGCGGCGTGGCGGTGTTTTGGGTTGTCGTGGGGCTCAGTATAGACTCCGCGCAAGCACCGAACATACCGCAGGAGAACGCAAGGCGACCTGGGTGCTTCAATCTCGCAACGTTCCCCGGATTCCTCATCGATCTACAGACGCTTTCAGAGCCAAATTCTTACGCGAAATTCATCTTCTTCGATGACTTAATATCTGTTGAGCCGATTTTGGTCTCCAGACCGGCGAGACTGACCGTTTTTTGGGCTTATCTCTTTGGCAGAATTGGATCGTGGCTAACGATTTCTTTCTTTCTTTTCTTATGGACTGACGAGTCGACGAATGATTTTATATCGACCAACTGGTTCTGCGTTCAGTACGGGAGCACGCCCGTTGAATCGACGGCCCCGCTCTCTCACGGACGGCAAGCGGTTGATCTGGGCCGTTGTGTCTGGTTTTGTGTTTGTCGTACGCACCGCGTCGATTTCCTTTTGTCGTTTGCAGGAGTGTGTCGTAATACGGTATACCCATCTCGACCGTTGAGTGGTTGACAGCCCCACACGACGCGCAGGCCGTACTGTTCCCCCACTCTGTGCCGTTGGATCGTGCGGCAGATCACAGTGGACCGTTGGATTAGGAAATTTGGACCGTGGTACGAGATTTGATTGTCTGTCCGGATAGTTGACGGTCCAGTCGAGCGTGCGTCGCATTTGACTGGGTGGACCTGTGGGCCCCGTATAATGGTTGCCAACTGGCATTTAAAAATGATGATTCCCACCTGGAAATGGCATTCAAGTGGTGCGTGTCCTTTCAAATCAGTCGCAGCCCGCCCAATTTTGAAGCACGTTGACGGTTGACCTGTACAGAAAGATTAGTCGGAATCTCGGATAAAGCTTTGCCCGACTCTTCGCTGGAATACGGTGGTCAAATTTAAGCATTCAATCTACGAAATTTGTTTTTTTTTTATATAAGTAAAGTTGTGTCTTGTTTACTTATTTTCAAAATTTTGGAAATATTCGGTATCTTACATATATTCCTAAATCTTTTTACAATATAAACTTTTTTTTTAAGTTTTACTTTAGTGTCAAATAGATGTAGCTTGGGTAGCTGGGAGAAATGAATATCACTTTCCACACTCAAGTTCTATTTTAGTAAGTGACATGATGCTTTTGTGGAGCCCTTTATAATAAATGTGTGAATTGATGAGCCTCTTCTAAAGACTATTTGTCTTATTATAAGTTACAGAAATTTAACCCGCAATTCTGTAAACCATCCCACATCAAGATTTTATTATTGAAACAGAACCACCGAAAACATTTGACTTTCAAAAACTATTTTTATTTTTTTGGCCAAAGGAGCAGGAGTGTACTTTTTATTTACTCACAATTAGTCCTTAGCAAAGAGGATTATTTTCATTAATTCTATTTACTTATTTTTATTTTTTGGTCAAAGGAATAGGAGTGCACTTTTTATTTACTCAAAATTAGTCCTTAGCAAAGAGGATTATTTTCATTAATTCTATTTCAAGACGTAAAGTTTTTTTTCATAATTTTTTTCCTTTTATCTTGTAATTGGTGAGGTTAAATTTTGGCTTTAATTTTAAATCATAAGAAAAAAATTAAAAAGTTAATATTTTAAATGAAATATGCGGTGGTTTTTACATGTTATTATTAATTTTTTGTATTGTAATTTTTTGTTTTTATTTTAATGTAATCAAATTCTATATATTTTATTTTAATGTTTTTATATATTTATATTTTATTGTTTTTATGTAGGCTATTATTTTTTAATGAGAAAACTTATTTATTTGAAGTAACAAATTTTGTATTTTCTCAAATTTTCTATTTAATCTATATTTTCTATATTTAGTAGAAATAAGTTATTTTTGTAGCTTATCTATATATGTGTTTTAGTGATTTTAGTCTTATATTTATTAAGAAATATTTATATGAAAATTAAATATGTTATAAACATACTTTTTAGATTTAGAATTTAGTTTTGTTTTTCAATTAGAAAAAAAAGCTATACCATATATTTGAAGTATATGAAAAATGACAAAAAAACACAATTAGCAGTTCAGAAAGGAATATCAAAGTCTTTTATACACAATAACACAAAAGAACTAAATTGGCCAAAATAGATACAACATAAGCCCATAAAAATAACTTCAATATAACCAATAAACCCATGAGGCCAATTATAGTTTAAAACGATCATATAGAAAAAGCCAAAATACACTACTATACTCTAAAGGAAATATCTAGGAGTAAAAAATCTGCAATATGTCCTTGAAAGAACGCACTCCATCTACCCACTTATCTCTAAATATAAAGCTAGGCGAGTGTTTTTCATCTAGGCAAAAAGATGTAGAATGTTGATATTGCAAGCATTTGAATCCCAATCAATTATCACTTTGGCATCACCATAGATTTGAATGCCATCTAGTTGTAGGTGTTTGGAGAAGTAGAGGATCACCCATAAGGCCAAAAGTTCACCTTTAATATTTGAGCCTGAGCCTCGACAAATCCAAATTTTGTACATATTGGATCGATCCAGCCATAGAACATCACCCCCACCACAGATAGATAGCTCCATCTGCAAAGAACCATCAAAGAAGCCAATAAATTTATCATGATCCAAGGAGGGCTCTTTAGGAACCACAAAAAACAATTTGATATGTTATATTTGATGTCTGAATACTCTCTTAATATTGCAATGCCTCTAGATCCATCTTTTATAATATTAGATCTTGAACCTTCAAAAAATTATTTATTTCTAAACTTTTATATTTCCCACCATAGAAAGCTAGGAAGGGCCATCCAAGCTCAACCACACATTTTCCATTTTATTAAGCATTAGGCCAAATATTTTCCGTCCCACATATTTGGTAAGTTACATATCCTGTAAACATAAAGCCACATTCCTCTCTTTTACAAAGGTTATCTAGTGATATTTAGAATCTAGTTTAAATAAATAAAAATAAATAAGAGATATCAAATTTACAAATAAATAAAAATACTCTATGTATGGCATTTTTATAGCTTAATGAAATTTAAATATTTCTCCTTATATGATGGATATATCCATTTTACTTTTAGATCAAATTTTTTTGAAGTATGTAAATATAAAGGAAAAGTTTACACCTCAAAGCTTTTTTGAATACTTGATGAATCAAAGTTAAAATACATCTAATAAATCCTAAATTAAGAAAAATCTATAATAATAATAATTAAAATTGTATTAGCATACATATATACACAAGTTGCATGTTTAAATTTCATTTAGTTAAATAAAATTACAATTATCTTGAATACATTTTAAATTATGAAAAATTTACATAGATAAAAAATAATAATTCATGTGAATAAACTTACCATACTTATAATTAAAAATCATCCTAAATTTTAAGAAAATAATAAATATATTAATTAAGATGCAAAAGGACCATCATTCTAAATATAATCAATAATAAGCCTAGTTTTAAAGTAAAAGGTGTGCTTCTAAGTTTTGTTGATGAGTTGTCCTCCATTTCTTGACATCATAATGTGTAATGATGACTTGTATATATATTTTAATTTTATAGAAAGCTCAATACTACAAATAGTTTATCTAAATATACTATTAATCTTTGGAGAGATACTTAATTATAGAGAAATTCCAGGAACATGTCTAAAGATAATTATAGAGAAATTCCAGGAACATGTCAAAATTAAATTAGATACTTTTGTTAGTTTTTATTGTAACTTTGATTTTCCCCTGAATAACAAATTACAAGGTATTTTTAACTGAAAAATAAAAACCTACATTTTGATGTTTTAATGATGACTTGCAGTGTTCGAATCCACTTCTTTACATTTTAATGATGACTTTCTCTACTTTTTCTTTTGATTATATTTTTTATTTAACATTTGAATGTTTTAATAATGAAGAAAGGAAACACGTCCACTTCTTTACATTTTAATGATGAGTCGAGTTGATATACTTTTCACTTTTGGTTATACTTTTATGTTCTCCATTATGATCTTTTAATAATGGAGAAAGAAATCATTCAAAAACGCGTTGACCTAAAAGTTTCACTCCACTTTCTTAGTTTTTAATTTTTAACAAAGGCTATTCAAAATAGTTTTTATCTTTTTTCAAATGATATAGTAAAAGAAGAATATTTATGGATTATAACTTAAATTGTATTTATTTATTTCTTTCAAAATGACATAGTAAAAGATTAATGGTTATGGATTATAATTTAAATCGTGTATGATTAGTTTTTTTCCAAAGTGACAAAGTGATATAGTAAAAGATTAATGGGTTATAATTTAAATTGTATTTTTATTGTTTATTTTTATGTTTAAAGAAATATGTTAATGGTTAAAGATTTACATTATTTTAATAAGAGTATAAATTTATTTTTGAAGAGATTATCAATTAATTATTTTGTATTAATTTTAAATTTTTTCAGAAAAATAGTTGTTTATTGTTATTCCATATTGAATCAAAGGTAACTGGTTACATCGCCATGATATTGAGATATCATTTTAGTACATAGTCAAAAGTCTGATCTTATGCATATACAATGCCAACTATAGGAATATGAAGGATCACATAATTCACCATCCATTAGCCAGCTTTAAACAAGTATGAACTATCCAAATATGTCCATATAGGAGACATAAAGAGCCCATATCAATTTATCCAAGGAGGTGATCGAGGAAGAGTACTACACTGTCAACCATAAGTATCCAAAATGTTACTATATAGATTTTAATTATCTATATAAATGTCAAAATTATTTTTTTCCCTTGCAAAAAAATTAAAACCCCAATTTGTATTAAATCTAGAACCATATTGTTCATAGGCTTAAAAAGCCTTACATAAATATCTCCTCTAAACCATTTAAGTTATGCTATGCATATGGAGAATATTAATTTTCAAAATAAGACGTAACTATCAGAACTTTTTTATTCTAGACTTCATAAAAAGTATCTCACATAAAAGTTTGTTCCAACATTGTTAACATGAGGACAAAATAGATGGATCCTTACTGCCACTGGATACTTCACAAAATGGTTGGAGGCTATTCCAACTAGAAATGAAAATGGCACAGTTATCATAAAATTTCTAGAAGAAAACATTCTATCAAGATTTAGTTGTCCTACAATATAGCCAAGGTTTGGTTTTTCTAGGGAACGCGTATTTTGCTCCAAGAAGATTTTCTTTTGATATCGTAGATTGCAGGTTTTGCGTGGACTGGATCGGCTTGGCTCTTTGGTTCTCTGCGTGAGCTACGAATTCTGTGAGATCTAGGTGGCTCGTCCCTTCTTGAGAAAATTGTTGATCATCTTTGCTAGGGTTTTGGTTCTTTAGTGCTCTGGGAGTTTCTGCCATAGCAGATGGAGGGGGTTCCTCCCCTCTCCTTGAACTCACTGCTTTCAGGAGACTGGTAGCATCAAGCAGCAAGAGGAAGCTCAGTCAAATTCAACAAACATTTGTCAAGAAATTAGACAACATTCCTTCTATGGATCTACCTGCTGAACAACCTTGCTGAACATCCATGAATATTGCAAATCAGGGTCTTATTGGCTAGTTTACTAGTTTTTGGCCATCTCCCAAAGCAATCAATGGGTGGGTTCAAAGAAACTGGAAGCCCCTTATCTTAGAAGGCATACACAACAATTTGATAGGTAAAGGAGACTATGTATTTCTCTTTGAAAATTCAAAAGTTAGAGATTTAATTTTTAGAAACGGGCCATACATCATGGGCCCTCAAGGGCTTTACCTGAACAAATTGACTCCAGACTTTGATCTGAATCAAGATGTTCCTTTTGTTGTTCCTGTATGGGTTAGGCTGCCGCATCTTCCTATTCATTGCTGGAACTCAAAGTCACCAGAAGCTATAGGAAATACTTTGGGGAAGGATATTGATAGGGTTGAGAGAAGAGATCAATATACTTGTGCTCGAATATGTGTTGAAGTGGATTTAGAGGAAGGGATTCCTTAAGCGATTAACTTAACAGTAGCAGATTGGTCACATGTGCAGGAGCTTGATTACGGGCAATTTCCCTTTAAGTGCAGACATTGTCATGGATATGGGCACTTTGCCAGATCATGCAAGAAGAAAGCAGAGGAAGAAGCTGCCAAAGAGAAGGGAGACCAATGGACATAAGTTCAAAAAAAAAGTACAACAAAGCAAGGAAACAAATTAAAGGGAAAAAGAGGAGAATTGGGGACGGGTAGTAATGCCTCCAGGCAAAAAAAAATGAAATTGGAGCAGCTATGAAGGGAATAACAACACAAAACAATTTTGTTGTGCTGAGCAATCCAGAAGAACAAGTGATTTCAGTTCTTGAAGAGGGAGAAGTTCCATAATCTCAAGATCAGATACAAGAAGAAAATAAAGAAACAGTTGAGTCGAATCTTGGTTCTCCTGCTGATAGACAATCTCCCACTTATGCAGAAATGACAAAAAAAAGAACCTATGGATACTTTTGGCTCTTCTAAAGAAGAATTTCTAGAGAGGACTTCAAAAAAAGGGCGCAAATCTCTTAAGAAGGTTCGGGAGGAAGAAGCCGAACGCCTAAAGATGCAAGGAAGTCAAGCTACAATCGAGATGTCAATTGCCAAGAATACTTGGGCTAGACCTTCAAAAGGAGACCCTCTTCCTTTTGTGACTAACAAATAACGAATATTGTCTCTTGGAATTGCAGGGGGTTGGGAAATTCTTCGAAAGTTGAAGCTGTTAAAGACCTATTAAGAAAGGCTTCTCCCGATATTCTTCTGCTCCAAGAGACAAAAATAGAGGAGGCCAGTCTTCTTTTCTTAAGCAAAAATAATTGGAAAAAGGATGTAGGGATGGCTGTGAGTGCACGGGGCTCATTCGATGGACTTGCAACCCCGTGGATAGAAGAACTCTTCTCACTGGAAAAATCAATTAAAATGCAACATTGGATATTTACTAGGCTCCGACATACTCAAAGTAAGATATCCTTTGATATTTTTAATCTTTACGTCCCTATCAATTTTCAAGAGAAAAGAGAATGTTGGAATTATCTGGCAAACTTCCTTGCTACAAACGCTCTTTCAAATTTAATTGTAGCTGGTGATTTAAATATTACATTGGATCCAAAAGAGAAAAAAGGTGGATTATGTGGGAGAGATCCCATGCATAAAACGGTGGAGAACCTCATCTTAATTTGGGATTTGATTGATTTTAAACCAAAAAGAGGCCAATACACATGGTCTAATAATCGTACAAGAGTAACCAATATATCATCCAGATTGGATCGATTTCTAGTATAGAGTTCTTTTTTAATGGGAAACAAATTATTTCCTCCAATATTTTGCCCAAACTCACTTCATACCATAAACCAATTTTGCTGCAGTTTGAGGATGAAGAAGGCCTCGACCCCATTCCGTTTCGGTTCAGTATTTTGTGGATTGATAGAGATGGTTTTTTGCCCATTATAACTAAGGCGTGGAGTATCCTAGTCACTGGGTCACCAAACTTTGTCTGGGAGAGGAAATTAAAAAACACCAAAGCTGCGTTGAAGGATTGGGTAAAGCAATCTCCAAAAAATCCAACCAGCGATAGAAAATAGGCCTTGGGAAAACTTGAGGAGATTCAAATGAAAATGGAAGAAACAGAGATCAAATCGTCCGTGCTGGAAAAAGAACGAAAGGCCCAGTTTAAATCTTTTCGAGCGTTTCGGAAGGAAGAAGAATTTCGGAGATTGAAGTCTTAAAGATTATGGTTGAATTCGGGAGATCGAAATACCTCTTTTTTCATAAGTAGTATAGAGCCAGACTCTCCCAAAACCATATTTCAGAAATCTCCTCTTTGACTGGTGAATCTTTGTCAAAACCCCAAAAATGTCAAAAAAATTTAATTTTTTTTAATTTGCATATCGTTAACGTAAATGCAGTTAACTAATCATTTAATTAGTTATAAATTACCAGATTCTTTATCTGAAATCATCTGTTGGTTATGTTTAGCAGTAGTACAATTCTTTTTAGTTTATTGACTTTGTTTTCTTTTCGTCCACAAGGTGAGACTGTCATGCAAAACTGGGCTTACTTAGCTTTCGAGCTAATGCAAAGAGTATTCTTGCTTTTACAGACTACAGGTAAGAGTTTTTGGTGTTGCTTGTCGCAGTTTTAAAGTATATAAATATGAGTTTATTGCAAAAATAAAACACTCTAGTAAGAAGATAAATGCTCAAACTATTTCAATGCTTATTGAGGTACATTTAATAACTGACCTTCTTCCTAAAAGAAGTAGTTTATGGTTCTTGTTAATTTCAGAACTATTTTGTACTATAGTTGGAATGTATGAAAACGTCTTACTGAATTCTTTATAATAGAGCAAGAGTAATAGAGCTATACCATCATAGTATGATTTCACTTGTATATGCATACGCTGCTTAGTAAATGTAAACTGATAGACAGTTTAGGTATTACAGTTCCTATCTTCAAATTCTGAAGTTTGTCATAAGTTTACACTTTTACTTCAAGATGTTTTTTTTTAAGAATATTATATTAATGTTAATGCATTTGATGCTTAGAGTTTTATTCTCTCATTATTTGTTTTCAAGCATTACTATAGTTCATCTTCAGTACTATAAATATCCTTAAGAAACAGGATTCATCCTATTCTTTTTAGGTAAATGAATTGAACAAATCCTTAAGGGACTATAATTCATAAAAGATTACATCTCTTAATTTGTTATATAGCCTATCTATTTATTTATGGTGAAATCTCTAGATAATAAAAATATGGCCTAACCTTGCCAAGTCATAAATTATGCATAAGAGTGTTACTTTAAACAAGGGATTGTTACAACGTAGCAGTTACTAAATCCCTTTTGTAACTTTCCACCATATGCTACTATTTTATTCAATATAGAAAGACCATTGCGATTATTAAGGTCATTGGAACCAAAGTCATAGTTTTTCTTTACTCAATATTCCTCCTTTATGATCTTTTACACTTTAAGTTTATGTTAAACCAAAGTTGATTGAATTCAAAGTTCAAAATATATAAGACAAGGTGAGAGGCGAAAATTATAAAAACATTCACCAAGGTCACAATCGAACTATATCTAATCTTTAATTTAAGGTTAAAACCTTATAAGGAAAAAGTCTCCTCTTCACAAATTCCTAAGCTAGAGTACATATACTAGTTAACTAGCAAAAAGGGTTAGAAACATAATCCTTGACAAGAAGATAAAGAATAGTGTTAACTCTATAAATCTATGCATTATTTTATAAGGTTCGATGTAATATTTTTCCACGTCCTCGATGATTGCCAAGATTAGGGTTTGTACTAATGAAAGCTTCGTGGTTTGTATGCAGCATAATACCACGATTGACATGCACGAGGGCTAAGGTGTAATCATCGGTTATAATAATTTGTTGGGTAATCATTCCTTCGTGGAGTGTCATTGGAACTTTACACTTAAAGACACTGCTCAACAAAATTTACTGGCTAACGTGGCATTACCATAACCATATACTGCTTGTTATATGAGCCGTTGACAAACCCTAGCTCACATTACCTCCTTCTCCTTCGGTCCTGTCACTGTGCGGTGGTGCTGGTGCACCTTCGTTGCGCCGCTCCTCTGCAGGGTTATTTTACAGTTATTATTCTTCTTATAACCTATCTGAAAGCACGATAAGGTAGTACCGTCCATTAAGCTTGCTGTTAATCCTTTGATAATGGTTCTCTCTTTGGGTTTAGTTGTCCTTTCACTTTGAGCCTGAAACCCTTGGCTGTAGTCGACCCTCCTTTGGTATGGTCGTAGTCTTATTCTCTTGTATGAAGGTTGAGTGTTGCCGTAGTTAATCCTCCTCTCCCTGTCTGCAGTGGGGTTTCTTTTTCGCGTTAAAGGTTGTCTCAAAGCTGTTGGGGTCGCATCTCCATAGATGGTTCAGGTAAGAAAAATTATTATAAAAATTCTTCGACTTACTGTTTGTTTCAGTTATAAGAAGTATAATCCTGCTTACACATTTATTAATTATGGTTTCCTTTAATGGTAACAGATCTCGGCCCATTTTTCTGCGCGGATTTTGATGCAAAGTAGTGGCAGCGGCTTGAAGCTCCCGGTAAGCTTGGTTACACCATGGCTCTTTCTCCTTGTGGGGTTCCTTCGGGGCCTTCGAGGGTTGGCACATTGAGGCCTGTAACCCTTGCGACTTCAGTTTGTTCGGTTAACTTGTTTGTTATTTATATTAGTTGAAGCTGCCCTGCGCCGTGTGAGGGCACTCTGGCTTCAGCCGTGATTGTAAAAGTTAGTTTTCTTTTCTTTTTGTGGTTATGTACTGTATGACACTTGAGGCTGTGAGCCTGACTTGGACAAGGGTTTTAACCCTCAACTCCTTGCTTCTCCTGTTTATATAAAAACTACAGGGTTTTCACCCTGAGTCTAAAATATAAGATACTATCATTGTTTTTTCGTTCTTATTCTTTGTTACATTACAACATTGATTTTACATGTTTATTTACATTATAAATATAATATTTGAGGCTCCATGGTAGGATGCTAATTATAGCATTTACTTTTAATTTGCAATTCTATACATAAAAATAAGGAAACAGGTTTAAGACAACCTTACTCTGTTAATTTTAATACGGCCATGAGTAAAATAATGTCTCGGTTCCACAATTGTTGATTTAATTATAAAAATTGGATTAATAGGGTTAAACCCTAATTTGACAGTAAGAGAATTATGTACTTGATTTTTACTATTAATAATTTCTTTTATAAAGTTACTGCCAGGGTTTCTGCCCTGGTTGATACATTGACTTGTTTATTATTATTAGATTGTTAAATGTTAACATAGTTTGTACCCTTCAATTATATAGGGTCTTTATATTTTGTTTTATTTTATCTTAACAAAGTTCTTTAAGTACTATCGAA
>LPNX010658642.1:555769-604987 GCA_001517045.1 Pseudotsuga menziesii | reverse complement strand
TACTCCAATTAACTTCTTTTTCCTTGATCCCCTTGACTCTTTTCAGATCTTGCCACCATATGTCTGCTTTTCCAGAGAGATTATAGATTGCCATTCTTGCCTTTAGCTGATTTGAATAGTTGTATATCTGAAAATACTTCCTCATCCCGGATAACCAGGACTCTGCTTCTTCCCCTTTTTCGGTCTCTTCGTTGAAAGTTGGGGGCTTTATTTTTTTAAACTCCCCGAAAATCTCTTCATATGGCCTGTACTTCTTCTTTCTGTCATACAACTTAGCCTCACTATTGTCACTAGTAGTGTGGTAGCTTTGTTGTTCCCTGAACCCTTCAGATGATGAACTGCTTTCAACGTTTTCCAGCTTCATCTTTTTTGATCCTTTCTGATGGCTAGCTTCCTCAGATTGAGATCTTTTGCTCCTCCCTTCAGTCTGAAATTTTTCCATCAAAATTTGGTTCAACTCTTCTTGAGTCTTCAAAATCCTTTCATTGTCCTTCTTAACTGATTCCATTTCAGTCTTCAAATCCTTTATAGTCTGCATCAGCTCTGAAGAGTGAGCAGGTACCTCTTCTAACATAGGTTCTCTGGACATTTGTTTTGTCTCGGTGTTTGGAGACCCCTCCTGAGCATATTTTCCTAGCTTCTCCTTCTCTCCTTGTTAAATTCAGAAAAAGAAAGAATTTTCTGTTCTTTACATAAAACAAAATATAGGTTAGTATATTCTCTTTTTACTGTTCTACGGAAACTAGTTGGGCTACATTCAGGCCTAGTATTTGAACCATGCTCTGATACCACATGTCAAAACCCCAAAAATTTCAAAAAAAATTAATTTTTTTTTATTTGCATATCGTTAACGTAAATGCAGTTAACTAATCATTTAATTAGTTATAAATTACCAGATTATTTATTTGAAATCATCTGTTGGTTATGTTTAGCTGTAGTACAATTCTTTTTAGTTTATTGACTTTGTTTTCTTTTCGTCCACAAGGTGAGACTGTCCTGCAAAACTGGGCTTACTTAGCTTTCGAGCTAATGCAGAGAGTATGCTTGCTTTTACAGACTACAGGTAAGAGGTTTTGGTGCTGCTTGTCGCAGTTTTAAAGTATATAAATATGAGTTTATTGCAAAAATAAAACACTCCAGTAAGAAGATAAATGCTCAAACTATTTCAATGCTTATTGAGGTACATTTAATAACTGACCTTCTTCCTAAAAGAAGTAGTTTATGGTTCTTGTTAATTTCAGAACTATTTTGTACTATAGTTGGAATGTATGAAAACGTATTACTGAATTCTTTATAATAGAGCAAGAGTAATATAGCTATACCATCATAGTATGATTTCACTTGTATATGCATACGCTGCTTAGTAAATGTAAACTGATAGACAGTTTAGGTATTACTGTTCCTATCTTCAAATTCTAAAGTTTGTCATAAGTTTACACTTTTTCTTCAAGCTGTTTTTTTTAAGAATATTATATTAATGTTAATGCATTTGATGCTTAGAGTTTTATTCTCTCATTATTTGTTTTCAAGCATTACTAGAGTTCATCTTCAATACTATAAATATCCTTAAGAAACATGATTCATCCTATTCTTTTTAGGTAAATGAACTGAACAAATCCTTAAGGGACTATAATTCATAAAAGATTACATCTCTTAATTTGTTATATAGCCTATCTATTTATTTATGGTGAAATCTCTAGATAATAAAAATATGGCCTAACCTTGCCAAGTCATAAATTATGCATAAGAGTGTTACTTTAAACAAGGAATTGTTACCACGAAGCAGTTACTAAATCCCTTTTGTAACTTTCCACCATATGCTACTATTTTATTCAATATAGAAAGACCATTGCGATTATTAAGGTCATTGGAACCAAAGTCATAGTTTTTCTTTACTCAATATTCCTCCTTTATGATCTTTTACACTTTAAGTTTATGTTAAACCAAAGTTGATGGAATTCAAAGTTCAAAATATATAAGACAAGGTGAGAGGCGAAAATTATAAAAACATTCACCAAGGTCACAATCGAACTATATCTAATCTTTAATTTAAGGTTAAAACCTTGTAAGGAAAAAGTCTCCTCTTCACAAATTCCTAAGCTAGAGTACATATACTAGTTAACTAGCAAAAAGGGTTAGAAACATAATCCTTGACAAGAAGATAAAGAATAGTGTTAACTCTATAAATCCATGCATTATTTTATAAGGTTCAATGTAAGATTTTTCCATGTCCTCAATGATTTCCAAGATTAGGGTTTGTACTAATGAAAGCTTCGTGGTTTGTATGCAGCGTAATACCATGATTGACTTGCACGAGGGCTAAGGTATAATCATTGGTTATAATAATTTGTTGGGTAATCATTCCTTCGTGGAGTGTCATTGGAACTTTACACTTAAAGACACTGCTCAACAAAATTTACTGGCTAACGTGGCATTACCATAACCATATACTGCTTGTTATATGAGCCGTTGAAAAACCCTAGCTCACATTACCTCCTTCTCCTTCGGTCCTGTCACTGTGCGGTGGTGCTGGTGCACCTTCGTTGCGCCGCTCCTCTGCAGGGTTATTTTACAGTTATTATTCTTCTTATAACCTGTCTGAAAGCACGATAAGGTAGTACTGTCCATTAAGCTTGCTGTTAATCCTTTGATAATGGTTCTCTCTTTGGGTTTAGTTGTCCTTTCACTTCGAGCCTGAAACCCTTGGCTGTAGTCGACCCTCCTTTGGTATGGTCATAGTCTTATTCTCTTGTATGAAGGTTGAGTGTTGCCGTAGTTAATCCTCCTCTCCCTGTCCGCAGTGGGGTTTCTTTTTCGCGTTAAAGGTTGTCTCAAAGCTGTTAGGGTCGCATCTCCATAGATGGTTCAGGTAAGAAAAAATATTATAAAACTTCTTCGACTTACTGTTTGTTTCAGTTATAAGAAGTATAATCCTGCTTACACATTTATTAATTATGGTTTCCTTTAATGGTAACAGGTCTCGGCCCATTTTTCTGCGCGGCTTCTGATGCAAAGTAGTGGCAGCGGCTTCAAGCTCCCGGTAAGCCTGGTTACACCATGGCTCTTTCTCCTTGTGGGGTTCCTTCGGGGCCTTCGAGGGTTGGCACATTGAGGCCTGTAACCCTTGCGACTTTAGTTTGTTCGGTTAACTTGTTTGTTATTTATATTAGTTGAAGCTGCCCTGCGCTGTGCGAGGGCACTCTGGCTTTGGCCGTGATTGTAAAAGTTAGTTTTCTTTTCTTTTTGTGGTTATGTACTGTATGACACTTGAGGCTGTGAGCCTAACTTGGACAAGGGTTTTAACCCTCAACTCCTTGCTTCTGCTGTTTATATAAAAACTACAGGGTTTTCACCCTGAGTCTAAAATATAAGATACTATCACTGTTTTTCCGTTCTTATTCTTGGTTACGTTACAACATTGAGTTTACATGTTTATTTACATTATAAATATAATATTTGAGGCTCGATGGTAGGATGCTAATTATAGCATTTACTGTTAATTTTCAATTCTATACATAAAAATAAGGAAACAGGCTTAAGACAGCCTTACTCTGTTAATTTTAATACGGCCGTGAGTAAAATAATGTCTCGGCTCCACAATTGTTGATTTAATTATAAAAATTGGATTAATAGGGTTAAACCCTAATTTGACAGTAAGAGAATTATGTACTTGATTTTTACTATTAATAATTTCTTTTATAAAGTTACTGCCAGGGTTTCTTCCCTGGTTTATACATTGACTTGTTTATTATTATTAGATTGTTAAATGTTAACATAGTTTGTACCCTTCAATTATATAGGGTATTTATATTTTGTTTTATTTTATCTTAACAAAGTTCTTTAAGTACTATTGAATCACCTTGTAATACAGAAAGTATATTTAGTTCCGATTTGTAATTAAAGTAATAAGAATGTTACCTTAAATAATATTCCTATAATGTATAAAAATAAAAGTATATGATTATAAATATAACAAGGATATTATCTTTCTTGAGATTACTAATACCTCTGTATTAATATCCTTAGTTTATTTTATAAACTCATAGAAAAACAGTATTTTGTTGTTTAATTCTGGTGCCTATTTATGTTAATACTATATAAATTATTCTAAGGTTTAGTTTGTCTTATTAATATGATATTTATATATATATATATATATATATAAAAGAAAACAATTAACATTATCTAAGGATTACCCTTTTAAACATATACAGTAGCATTCGTTTACAATTTAAGAAGGATAGATTAATAGTTCTAAATATTGTTCTAGCTTAGTTCAAATAAGAAACAAGAAAAGAAAGGAATGATTACATTATTCATCGTACATAAAATTCAATCAGTTTTTTTTGAACAGTAGAATCTAGTCAATATTATCTGACCCTACTTTCAGTTCTATTATTAAATATATAAAACTTAAATTATTTTAAACTAGAAGAAAGAAGCTGTAAGGTTAGAACAACGGATAAATCTAATCTAACCCTACTCCAGTGCGACGATTAAACTCTTCCATTTGTTTAAATAAATAAACTACTGAAAGGAAATACTGTACAAAGAAATAGTTTTATCTTGAACCTATACTACTGTCAGTAAAATATCTCTTCTGATAACGGTTACAGAAACAATTTACTATTCTTCCATTTGATCATACCATCTTATTTAATTTTACCCCTGTGCTGGAGTACGGTCTGGTAAACCCAGATGTGGAAAAACACAGTGGGTCCTTATTTTTCATCAAAGGATTCTATTACTGATAAACTAAAGCATTTACATCACTAAACGAACTAAATCTTATATCATAACCTACAAACATATCATTTAACCATTCACAGTTATTAAAACAAGACAGTTAAGTGACAGAACTTGCTTGAACTTTGGACAACAACAGCAATGGGAGGCCGTTCCTCCCTACCAAATCCTGGAGAGCGCTCAAACAGCGACTCCTCAGGACCCCCGAGCTTGCTCTGGTCTCCCTGGCTGGAACTAGGTGCAGCAATAATCAAATACCAGTCTTCAACACTCAGTATCAAATCTGAACTTATCAGTAAGTTCTCCCAGCTAACAAGCTGTAATAAACCAAGTTACTGCAGCAATCCTCTCAGAACAACTTCCTTACTGTTTTCCCTTTTTCCCCAAATGAATTTCCTGAATAGCATTCCACCTGGATGTTTCTTCTCTGGAAAATATCTGAGCAGCCTCAGCTCTATTCATTGGGTACTTTTAAAAGGTTGCCTAGGTCTTTTTGGGTTAGTTGTCATTTAATGAGCCACCTGCTCTGATCCCACTTTCTTGGGGGATCATGACCCCAAATATAGGGAAGTTTCCACCTGCAACTTAGGAAGTGTTTGAGGATGCTACCACTTGTCTTTTTCCCTCCACCTAGTTCCATCCACCATTTTGACCAGTAACCTCTTTTTAACAGCTCTCCCATGCTGTTGTCTCCACAATTTATTTATTAATAATAAAATATTTTGAATTACATTCCACTTCTGTTGACTCTGCTGAGTCATTAGTTCCTACTTAGCATTAAATTTAACATAATGTCTCAGGAATATAATTAAAACAATTAACATTATTTTACGAAATTGGGGTATGTGACAATCTTGTAAAGGCATTTCTCAAATTAAACAAGGTGTTGAACTCACTTTTAGAATTTGTACATAGAGGATGGTTCTATTGATTCAGAATTAACTTCAGAATTTATTTCCAACATCCCTAGTTTGGTGAGTCTAGAGTAAAATGGTGAGTTAATGAAGCCCTTCACGGAGGAAGAGATCATAGATGTTATCTGGTCCATGGAACCGGATAAATCTCCAAGTCCTAACGGATTCTCATTTCATTTTTATAAGGTTTGTTGGCCAGTTATCAGAAAAGATCTTCTTAGGATGATCAAAGATTTTCAGTTAGAATCTAAATTGGTGGATGTACCAACTCCACCTTCCTATATTTAATTCCTAAAGAAGTTGAACCAATCACTTTTGATCGATTCAAACCTATTTCACTTTGTAATGCATCTTATAAAATCTTATCTAAGCTCTTAGCTAACAGGCTAAAACCTCTGCTTGGTAAGCTGATCTCACCTCTTTAAGGTGGATTTGTAAAAGGGTGACACATTTTGGACAACGTGATCCAAGTTCGGGAAGCCATGCACTCCAGTTTCCACAGAAAGTAGAAGGGCATGTTAATAAAACTTGACATGGAAAATGCTTTTGACAGGGTAAAGTTATCCTTTATTTACAAAGTCCTCAGTTCATTTGGTTTCAGTTCTGCTTTTATAAATCTGATAAAATCCTGTACTAACAAACCTTGGATTGCACCATTAGTAAATGGCAGACCAACAAATTTCTTTCAAGCATCAAGGGGTCTTCGACAGGGCTACCTGCTCTCGCCATTTTTATATATTCTAATGGCAGATATTTTGAGTAGAAAGCTAACTGTAGGAAAAAATGATGGGATTATTTCGGGAATCAAGTCAGCAAGTGGAGTAGAATCTATCAAACATGCTATTTTTGCGGATGGTACGCTGCTTTTGGGAGGGGCTTCTTTGAGGTTTGCAAGAATCTTCAAAGAAATGATGCAACACTTTTGTATCATTTCAAGGGCTCTCATCAACAACCAGAAGAGTGTTGTGTATAGATGGAACGTAGATCCCCCATCAATGGTAAACGTTTCTCAAATTTTAGGTTTTGATGGTTTTGACTCTTGGGATAAGGTAAATTATTTGGGTCTTCCTCTAACCCTTGGAAGAAACAACCCTTCTCTTGGCTGGATATTATTAGCAAGTTAAAAGCAAAGATTTCCTCATGGGAGGTCTTTGGATCACGAAGGATGGGAAGCTTATTTTGATCAAGTCAATTCTCTCAGCCCTCCCTCTTTATCAATCCTCTCTCCTTCTGGCTCCAAAATCGATTATGGATCAGTTATCCAAGCTTATCAGAGATTTCCTTTGGAGAGGTGGTAAAGGAAATCATAGCTACATGCATTTGGTTAATTGGGACATTGTCAAAAGACCTGTTACAGATGGTGGATTGCAAATCAGAGAGCCGGGTTTAACTAATCTTGCTATGGGAGGTAAGCTGCTGTGACAACTCTTCTCTAACAAAAAACACCCGGTCAGTCAATTTTTCTGGAAAAAATATCTCAAAGGAGGAACTCTAAGGAATTTACAGGTCATAAATATTCCTAAAGGCACTATTACTTGGAATTTATGCAAAAGAGGACTAGATCACTTTGTTCAACATCTTTATCGCATTCCCAGAAATGGTAGGGAAACATTTTTGTGTGATGAAAAAATAAAATGAAATGCACCATTAAATTACGATTCAACACTTGCAGAGATCAAGGCTTGCTTGGTTAATAAAGGCTTCCTTCGGCTCTCTGATATCACTTCTTGGGACAACAACAAAAATTGGTTAGTGTGGGCACTCCCATCACTTCCAGATCGTGGACATCCTCTAATCACTGTTCAAATCAATTCACTGATGGTTAATCTATCTAGTTTAGCTCCGATCCATTTCACTAGCAAGGACGTGTGGGGCTGGGGTCCTTCTGGAATATACACGACTGCTCTCGGTTATAAGCAAAGGATCTGCTATTGGAAGTTTTTGGAAATAATCAAATTGATGTCACTAAATTCAAAGTTGAGGACAAGTGGCTTGGAATGTTACAGGTGGACAAAATTCAGATGGGCATTGGAAGGCCTGTTATTAAACCTTTTTGGCAGGTAAGACTTTCAGAAAAAGTTTTTTTCAGACTGGTGGCAAAGGAAAAATAAAGTCTCAATATTCTTTGATGGTGTGTTAAAAGGAAATCCAGGGAATGCTGGAGAAGGTGGTTTGATTTTTTATCTGGGAGGAGGGCTACAAATCAGTTTCAATTGGGGACTAGGGAAACTCTCTAATAATCAAGCATAATTATTTGCTCTTCTAAGATCCTGTCAACTCGCCAAAGAAGCTGGACATAAGAACCTTCAAATATTTGGTGATTTAGAAATAATAATAAAAGCTTTAAACTCTTCCACTAAGTTCTACAATATCAGCTTGAACGTGACTATGCACTGGCTGCAATTTATTTTGATAGACTGTGTCTCGGTCTCCTCTTATCACATTCTTTACGAATTGAATAAGCTGGCAGATTTCAAAGCAAATCAGGGCTATCTTCTTCCTCAAGGAATGCTGAGCTTGAATGACGAACCTAGTAGGATGCATCATATTCCATAATTATGAAATGAGAAGCCTTGGAGAAAAGGAAATGTATATTTTTGAACAGATGTAACTGGTTTAAGGGCAATTAAAAAAAAATTATCAATAAAAAAAAAGCATATTCGTTTTTGTGAAAAAAAAAACATTGTTAACATGATGAACAATCAACAACAAAAAAATCCCATGTGGGATTCCGTGAGACTAAAACAAAGATGAAATATAAACAAACTTAGGTAAAATATTATTTTTTATGTTTAAAAAAAAATAGAGAGATATTTTGCGAAACCCTAGTATGAAGAGTAGATCTATGAAACCCTAGTTAGATGGTGATGGATTGCTACGATAGACTTAGAGTTCAATTGATCTATCAAGATTGGCCTAGTACCAACCAAGAGAAAATAATGGGAATCAACTTTATTTCATTTATTGCATCTTTTTATCATTTGTTGAGGTTAGTGGTTTTCAAAGTTGGTTTATTTGTGGACCCTATTTTTAGTTTTTTTTTCCATTTTTTTTCCATAGTGTTTTTCAGTATTTGTCTAGATATTAGTAGACTTGTCACATTTTTAGATTTGGTGGGTGTGGTGTCAGTTTCCATGTATGATTGTTCTGAAACACTGGAGAAAGGGGTGATGGTTGTCTCCACCTTTTCTTCCGTTGTATTCCAATGGATCCGGTGGGAGGTTGTTAGTACATCGATTTGGGATGCCCACCATCCTATACCTTTTTGCTTGGTTAGGGTTGTTCGACAAAATCTCAATCAATCTGAGATTCGAGGTCACCAAAAGGTAGGGGAAAGAGTATTTTAGTGTCTGAGGGTACCATAGATAATGTAGGAGACACATAGCATCTTGGTAAGGAAAACCAAAGGATTCACATTACTGAAGAGAGGGATTGGGCCCATAGAAGACTGAAAACATATAAGGTGCATGAAAGGTTGAAGAGGTTTGTCTTAGGCACCGATGTTAACATGGATAGGGTTGAGGTTTTGACTAAAAGAGCCTTGATGGGTCATGTTGAATCATCTAGGGTTACATGCTTGGAGTTGGTTGAATGGGTTAACAAGAATTGGATTTCGGTATTTGGTTATGTGCCCAAAATCATTATGCTCATCAACGAGTGGATATGCTTCATTTTTTCCGTAGGTAGACTACATTGGGACTATTTTGAGCAGTATTTGGCCCAACAAGAATGGGTGTTTGGTTTTGAAACACTGACACTCAACCTTCAATCCAGAACGTGAAAGAATGATTCACACACATCTATGGCTCCTTCTTCCCAGTTTTCCACTGGAACTATGGACTCAAAATGTGTTTGAGGGTTTGGAAAATACTCTTGGAATATTCCTTCAATTAGATAAAAAAATGTTTGATATGGAGAAGAGAGTGGCCAAGGTTATGGTCAAATTGATATTTCTCATGGTTTGTCGACCGAATTGAAAATATAGTGGGGGGATAGGGTTTTTTGTCAAAAGTTGGATTATCTCCAAATCCCCTTCAGATGTCATTTTTATCGAAAGACAAGACATGTGAAAGCAATGTGCCAATATCTACTAACTAGAACCCTATTGGAAGGATCTATGGATGAATTAGGTGATGAAATGCCTCAAAAACTGATGGGTGACCACAATAATTGTCTTTCATACCTTCCTCTTGGAGAAGTTGAACTCTTAAAAGGCATTTAAATTTCAGAATCCTCTACTCATTATGAAGGTGTGTCAAAAGATGGATTACAATTTTACTTATCGTGGGAAAAATAATTAGATGGAAGATCGCCTGTTAGTGACAAGGGTGATGGTAGTAGGACCTTGTGTTGGGATAAGGTGATGCCTATTAACTATATTAATGATGTTGAAACCTAGCATGTTATTGAGCCCATTAGTATTGGGGATTCTCTCGATCTAAGAACTTTTGATTCTATGTTTTCTTTGGGGGATGTGGGTACTAGTTAAGTTATAGTTGGTCATGCTAATACCCTATTTGTTACTATAAATGTTCATATTGTCCTCAAACCCTCCAAAACTGTTACTTTTGAGAAAATTTATAGGGATATTGGGGCTAATACTAGATGCTCTATCTCACATTCCTTCTGATATTTTCCCTAAACATACCTAGTCTGGAGACTCATCTCAATTATAAATCTCCATTAACAGTCTACTAAAAAAACCATTCTTCCAACAAAGATGTTATTTTGGTTCACTCTATAAGATTCCAAAATGTCACCATTAGGAACAAGAAAAAAATGAATACGGAGGTGAAGGGTTCCACACAAAAATTGGGATACATACCCTTATCTGCGATAATTGATGAGGCAACAAATATTTCCCTAGAACCACTGAAGTTTCGTCCCCTCGTGCCATTAGAGGATAGATGTCCACAAATGCTAGTTCTTAATGTCTTCATTTTCACTCAATATTTGTGGGTTGGGCATGGATGGGAAGGTTAGGGTCCTATCTAAACTCTTAAAAGATACTAACCTTGACATTATATCGATTCAAGAAACTATGTGTTCGGAGATCCAATCCATTGATTTTTTTTCGAAATTAGTTCCTGGGTGGGATATTTGTGATGTTGATTCGTGTGGACTCTTGGGTGGTCTCTTATCGTGTTGGAACCCCTAGGTTACTAAATTGTTTCCTTACATAACTGACGGTGGGATTTTAATGGAGGGTCACTTTAAGAACTTAGATAAGAAGTTGGCTATTATGAAATGTTATGGACCATACAAGAACACGGATATTTTTGTAATTCCTTGGAGGATTCTGGTTTGCAGAGAGTAAAAAATGTAATTGTTGTTGGTGACCGAAATTTCACCTTGTCTGCTGCAAAATTTTGGGGATCCTTAGCTAGACTTGATCATATGGATGAACACTTGACAAGTGGGAACCTACCTAGAAAAATGGAAGATGTGGTGAGGTTGGAATTTGGAAGAGGATGGATAGATTTCTCATGAATACATATATGATTTAGTCCTTACAGAAATATAGAACTTGGGTGGACAAATCTACAATTTTGGACCATTATCCAATTATGCTTCAATTGGATGGTGTTAAGCTTAGATGCAATTACCCTTTCAAATTCAATAGTTGATCATGGCTTTTGAATGATGAATTTTTAGTATGATTAGGGAGAAATGGATGACATTTCAAATTCTTGAAGATTGTAGTCCAATGGGCAGTTTGATATTCAAATTGAAAAGCTTAAAAACAAAAGTCATTAAGTGGGTTAAAGAAAAAATAAAGAAGGATGATGAAGAGTATAAGAGAATCGATGAGGAAATGAAGATGATTTTAAAATATAATAAGGACTACATATTGAATGAGGATGCAAATTTGGTTTTAAAGTATTTAAAGAACAAAAAAACACTTAGATTCAAACAAGAGGAAATGGACTGCAGACTAAAGAGTGATGCTCTTTGGGTGGCACTTGGTTACAACAATACTAGATTCTTTCATAATTATGCTTCCTATAGTAGAAATATAAATTCAATATAGGAAATGGATGATGATAATGGAAATGTGTTTAAATATCAGAAAGATCTACAAATGATGGCTAAATCACATCTTTATGAACATTTCAAAAACTGGAGTTCATGTAATATTGATGCGTAGCTGAAGGTGATTGATCACTTGTCCTTCTTTTTAAGTCCTGAAGATGGAGAGGAAATTGGAAAACCTGTAACCCTAAGTGAGATTGAAGAAGATTTAAAACAATTTGTTAAAGATAAGAGTCCAATTCCATATGGTTGGACTATGGAACTCTTCCTCTCCTTCTTTGATATGATGGATAGTGATTTGTCAGCCATGGTTGAGTAATCAAGATTGTAAGGATATGTTTCTGGCTCTCTAAATTCAACTTTCCTCACACTTATTCCTAAGTGTAACAAACCAATATCTTTTAATGATTTTAGACCAATTTCATTGCATATAATCTTATACCTAAGATCATTTTAACAAGATTAAACCTTCGCTCTCCATATTTATGTCTAATGAATAGTTTGGTTTTCTGAATGATAGACAAATCTTGGATATAATTGGTATTTCTCAAGAGATTGTTCATTCTATTCACCTTAAGAATATGGAGGTTATTTTGTTGAAGATGGATTTAATTAAGGCCCATGGTTGTGTGGATTAGGGATACATGAAACTTATTCTCCTTCAAATTGGTCTTCCTTTATGAATTACAAACTGGATTATGTTTGGTGTGACATTTTCCCAGTTCTATGTGCTTATTAATGTTGCTCCATCTGATTTATTTAAAATTTCTAGAGGTATTTGTGAGGGATTCCCATTGTCTCCACTATTATTCTTGTTGGTTATTGAAGGTTTAAGTCGAATGAATATGAAGGCCAAATCTGAAGGGAAAATTAAAGAAATCAAAATTTCAGGTTTTGTTTTTATTACACACTTACTGTTTGTTGATGATGTTATGTTGTTTGGGAATGGATTAGTGGAAAAGTGGAGAAGTTTTGCTGATATATATAATATGATGTTTAAATGGAGGAGGTCAGCTAAAGGGTAGAGGGTAGTTTGTCATATTTTGATAAGTCACCACTATAATGGTCAGAGAGTGATTTTCTATTGGACTAGTTTTTATTAGTAAAGGATGAATTTCTAGTTTCATTTGGTATGGTTTTAGTTCCATAATCTTTGCTCCAACACTAACCTTTCTAAAATTCTAACTCCTCAAAACTATGGTGAGCTAGGGACACTCCTCTTTAAGCTCCAACACTAACCTTTCTAAAATTCTAACTCCTCAATCTTTGCTCCAACACTAACCTTTCTAAAATTCTAACTCCTCAAAACTATGGTGAGCTAGGGACACTCCTCTTTAAGCTTTTTGAGCATAGGCATATTATTTAAAACAAATCAAATAATTTATGTATTGTTGTTTCTCTTAAGGTCCGGTGGACCAAATTTTGTCTTAGTGAATGTTAAAGACTATCATCGTCATCATCATCAATAATAATTAGAATAATTTATTTATTATTTTATTATATATTACGGGTAATATTGATTTAATTTATGGATCACTATAAATTTATTTCAATTTTGTATTTATTATAAATTGAGATAGATTAAATTTTTCAAGTTATAATTTTTAAGGGGGTAAAAATTTGAGGAAAGGTTTTCATTTCAAGAGATTTGATTTATCTCATTCATGATGTTTTTTTTCAAGAAAAAAACATTTGTTAAAAAATGATGAATATACATCGTGTTGTCCATAAATACTCAAAAGAGAGCAAGACTGGGATGTTCTTGTAATTAACACACACACCAAGGTCGTGACTATCCCTACAGACTCAAAGTATAAACAAGGCCGAACTATTCTCCAACTATCAAAAGGTTGCTTGACATTACAATTTCCTTAAAAAGTATACATAGATGAACTCCATTAACAAGCTTTCTTATAGACAAAATAAATTGGCCGACTTCCAAAAAATCAATGCAAGCATTCACAACTAGGAATGAGGCTTGAACTTAACAGATCATTACTTTACCAAAACACAAATCCCATGATAGATTTACACTACTTGCATTATATAATTATTTTATATTTTTGGCATTATGTTTGTTGTATTTCTATTCACATTTTATTCCATGTCATGCGATTTCAATATGTAATGTAATTCACACTCACTTTAGCATACTAATATTTTTTTTCTAAGAGAAAAAAAAACGTACTTTATTATTCGAGATTAAATTCAAAATACAATCCAAAGGTCCTTACAACAATAACAACTGTTGATATCTTAAGAAGACTAACACAGACGCTTTAGATAACTTCATACTGTAAAAAGAAAAGCAAAAGAAACTGAGAGCCACAAATTTGTACATCTTCACATACATCATGGATCACATAGGTTTCAAAAGGACACAGTATGCCATACATTAAGATAGATAAATTTTACTCTTAGTAAGGCATAGGTTCCATTTAGTACACAAATAAATTTGCTAAAAAATTCTCCAATTGACCCCGAAAGAGTGTTTCATCTTCGTGTGATAGGATCTAATAATTCCCAGTTGGTAGGTCCAATCCCTATTTTGACAATGATATTTCCTTCTCATAATGTTGTCTATAGACATGTAAATATTGTACTTGTAAAAGAATAGATGAAATATCTTTTTCCTATTGTGCAAGTGTTTGTATATTAATGTTGAGGATCTAAACTGTTAACACTCTGTTTTTAACAGTCTATTTTGAGCCTAATAGAAGCTCGAGGAAGGTCCCATTCCTTTAAAACATTGTGTGAGCACCATTCAGGTTGGTAGAGGCTCCTGGTCCATGATTTAGAACCGCTAGACAATGAAAAAGAGCAACGATCTGTCGTGGTTTTGGCCCAAGATGCGGGAGGATGGTCAAATTTTGGCTTTCGCGGAGTCCGTTAAAGCAAGCAAATAAATGGAAGGCCGAGATCAAAGCGAATCCTGATGAACGACCTGAAACAGTTTCGTTGAGCAAACATGCTCGATGGGAGGAGCTTTTCCAAATTGCGAAAAGGTTAAAGGACGAAAACATTCGACGGCAGAGATAAGATCAAAGGAAGATCTACGGTCTCAGCCAATTTCACAAAACGGACTTGTGTGGGTATAATTGCGATTTCAAATCGCAAAAGGCGGTCCCGAACCCGAATATCAACGTTCACGATAAAGAAGGGGAGAGATCTACGGTTGTGGTTAATTTCGCAATGTGAACTAGCAAGGTTGAAGATCAGAATTTCACACTGTGAAAAGTAGTGGGGGTGCACTCGGATCGATGGTTACGTGGAGAAGTTGATCGCGATCGACGAGAGAGGGCTAGCCTTGGTTTAAAACTATTCGTCGAATCTAGAGAAGAAAGTTGGCGGCAGAAATGATGGAACGTGGATGGTGGGCGTAAAAGATTCCTCAAATCTGAAGGGTGAGAAGACTTCCTGAGTATAGACTTCACATCCATTGCGAAGATGACAGTGGAGGAGACGTTCATGCGTGTAATCTGCCTCCTTGCAGATTGGTCGATTCCCCGACGCCATTTGTAGCAGGCACACAGGTGAAACCATGCCACTTTTTGTGTGAGTTGGCCTACGGAAGTAAGGAAAGTAACCGACGAATCTGCTACTCACATGGAGCAAAGCCAACGCGAAGAGGGAGACCATTCCGTTTCCTACATCAAAAGAGTGAGGAAATGTGGGAGCATCCACATCCTAAACTTTGTAGCGTGGATCAATTGTATGAAGCGGCGTCCAAAAATACTTCCCACAGTAGACGGTAAGGCATCACGACCTGTGAAATGATGTGGCTAAGATCCCCATCAGGTAAAGGATCACTTTGCTCGTGCCCTCACACATGCTGATACCAAAAACAATCGATGATAGAATGTGCATGAATGTTGCCTAGACATTAAAAAGGGTCAGTCTCGAAGCCTTATATATACTGCTTTCAGAGCAATGGGAATGAACTAACATATCTCCAGAACCTGAGTTTCTGCCTCTTCACGAATCTGCAAAGGCCCGAAGAGTTTGATGATGAAGATTTGGTTTGAAAATCTTATCCGTATGGGTGTGTTGATGGTTGGTGAGAAAAATTACACACCCGCCCGTCACCTTGGTATTGCATGCCAAGATGACACCAGCCATCAGGGCCCAGACGTGATACCTATGCCTCCGACGACACGGGGCCTGGACACTTACTCCCTGTAAGTGTTGTTTCAGGAACCCCTGATACCATCGCTACCACCAAAGCCTCCACGGAAGAAGACAGTCCTTGACTGCTCCCTGTATAAGCATTTGTTCAGATGGGAGCATCAGGGTTCTAAAGCCCACACAGCCCTGTTTGTGAAGTCCACTTTCCAAGGGTGATGGGGCTGGTGTAGATATGCTACACCTTATTGCCCGTGGGAGATTCCACCCTTATAGAGACAAGAAACACAAAAATGACAAGCCACTTAGCGGGCTTGCCTCAGCCGAGAGCAATGCGGCACTTCTTTTAGACCCCACGGCTAACAGTGCTACCCAGAGAAGAATGAAGTGGAAGATGAGGTTGAGTAGGGGAGAAATACAAACTACGTTGCCGGTGTGTGATCATGCGGAAAGCTGCATTTGAAACGCGGCGGGAACACACACTTCGGACAGAGAAAGAGGCGTCATACTCATAACGACCGAGCACATCAAGTTGTCACTCGGGCCAAATGCACTGTAGCTCCATAATGTTTGTAAAATGTGGCGATAGTCCCACTCTTTATATTGTTAATGCATGATTGTGACTGTAAACAGTCTGTAGGTTTATTTCGGAGAATAGTCTCAGCACTAGAATAGTATAAATACACTCCCGAAAGAGGGAGAAAGGGTTGAGAGTTGAAAGGTTGGGGAAAACCTTCAAGGGCTGAGGCTCTCCATTATAAATAAGATTTGATGCCTGTATTATGAATAAAAATTGTAGAGGAAGAGTTATTTCTTAAGACAGAGATTCATGTGTCGTTGCTTCTTTCAATATGTATCTTTTTTACATGAAATGTATATCTTGTTTCCATTCTAGTTTGTTGATTGCTTTCATGTCTGTAACTTAGTGTATACCAGTTTGGAATTCATACTTGCTATGCTCCGCCTGTTGTTTCAGACATTTATGAAGTTTCTTCTAAAGTTACGTGGAATTCATCTTGCTGGTGCTCCATGTGATGGGTTGTTCTCTCTTATCTTCTAAACGCCCGCTAAATATCTCCTAATTGCGAGATCAGCGGCTATCTTGCCTCTGTTTGCAACCCCACACCATTCCTTCCCTCATGCAAATGTTCCCTACTCAGGTTTTCGACTCCATTGCCAATGGTCCCTTGCCCTGATAATCTCACCTGGATCTCACGTCACCCTACTTTATCCCACTTCAGGAGTCCAGTCTCCTGACCATCCTCGAGCGAATATCTTACGCGAAGTAAAGATCTGAAGACAAGCGAGAGATCCCTCTCTGACTGCGCAAGGCCAGAGACACAGTCTAAAGCGGTGCTACTGTTACGTCGGGAGCGGGCCCTCCCCTCAACCTTGGGGCTCCAAATCCCAGTGCTAACACAAACCTCATTCTTCATCCATTTAATTTAATTACTAGGGAAGAGTCTCCTATCACCTGTCCCAGATGTATAATTTTAAATATGGAAAATTTTAGAAGGTGAATAAGGGATATTAACTCAACTTTGTTATTGGTCCTACTCCTAGCATTGGATTTGAAAGTATAATAGTGATGTTTCGAAATAAATAACACAAATCCTAAACCACAAGAATGTGCATTGCATTGGCTTTAATCAATAACCAAGGGTGTCGACTGCCTCGCTAGTTTTTTTTGTAGGAATATAGTAAGAATTAAAAATATTTATAGCCCTTGAAGCCACGATTTCAATAATAATTGATTTTTTCTCAAAATTTGTTGAATTAAGAGCGGTCAAAATGCTCCACATAATAAATAAGGGAAGTGCTTAGTAAGTTTTCAAATCTTGTAGGCATAGATTAAATCTTTGATTTTTCCAAACCCTTTGAATATTGAGAGATTTATTTACCTTGGGCCATACATGATTTGTGAAAATGCAGTGGATAACAAGATCTTGCGATTTTTCATCATTTTCTTTGCATACATGGCACATCCCTGGACCATGAAAATTTCTTCGCTACAGAAGTTATCAAGTTAAAAAGTTGTTTCTAAGCACTTGCCACCAAATGGTTAGATGGCCTTTGGAATTTCCATAAAGGCTTCCACCACCAGATGAACTCTAGAATTTCTCTTTTAATGAGGGATTGGTATCTAATTTTCATATTGTAAGAACCCCCTGAGTAGTTATAAATATACACCAATTCATCCTTTGAGTAAGTTATCAGAATATAGGTATTTCAAAGGGCTTCGATATGCATATCCCATCGCATTATCTAGGCCTCAAGGAATCCCGTCTACTTAAAGGAAATCCAACTCTGTTTCTAAACGAACGTAGTGCCCTAATCAACAATCCTAGATAATGTATACCTTCCTTGTTGTTGGAGGGCTTGAACCATTTCCCCATGAAGAAAGATTTCCTCACTTCATCCCATGATAGCATCAACACTGAGATTCTAACAATAGTTCCATTTCCATTTTCCATGCTAAAAATATCCCAATGACTAGAAGAGAAAGAGTTACATATCAAGAATATATCCAAGAGATACATATTTTTCCATTAGAATATCCCTCCAGAGACTGGGTTTATTCATAAAACTCCATAGTGATCTGGATGCAATGGATTTTCTAAAAACGTGGATATCCTTTAAACCCCACTCCCCCCTCCAAATTTTTGGAGAGAACTAATATCCTCCAGCTTGCCAAGTGTAAACGTTTTCCATCCCCACTCCCTCTCCAAAGGTAATTAAAGCACAACTTCTTAATCAAATCCATAAATCCCTTAGGAGCATAATCCAATAGATGCCAACAAATTGGGATGTCCTCCAATACTGATTTGACTAATATAAGTCTTCCAAATTTGGAAAACCACCTGTTACACCAAAAATTGATTATTTTTTCTACTTTATGCACCAACCACTGCCAATATACCCGCTTGTAATTATTTGGCTCTATTATAAAACCAAGATATTTGATTCGTTCTTCTAAAATGCCCCATTGGTAGGGAATCATATCTCCCAAACCTCTTAGAACAAGAGCGTCCTGAGCACTACCATAGGCCATTGATTTCATCATAGTAATCTCCATGTTTGTTCCCAAACAATAAAGGGTTAATATATCTATCATTTTCATGATCTCCTAGGCACTTGCATAACATAAGAGCAAGTTATCATCCACAAAGAGTAGATGTGTTAGTGAAACCATTCTATCAATATGCACACCCCTTAACGCCCTTTAGTTCTTGGCATCCAAAATCTACTGACTTAAACCTTCTTCTACAAGGAGGAAAAAGTAATGAGATAAAGGGAAACCTTGGTGCAATCCTCTTCAAGGTTTGAGAAAATAATAGGCTAAACATTTTATTAAGAATTCCATTTTTGGAGTAGCCATGCATGCCATTATCTATCTTAACATTCGCAGTGAGAACCTAATATGAAGAAACATAAGATGCAAAAAATTCCACGAAACCATATCATAGGCTTTGGATAAGTCCAACTTCAGAATTAAAGACGAGATAGAATTCAACTTAACATTGTGTAAGGCCTCTTATGTTGCCCCACAAACCTCATGTATATTCCTACCTTCTAAGAACCCAAATTGCTCAGAAAAGATGACTCAAGATAAAGTTGGATTTATCTTTCCTACAATCACCACTATTAATGCACACTGATATTGGGTGAAAATCATTGTAAGTTTCACGATGATCCACCTTCCAAATTAGGGTAAGAAAAGTCACTATTGGCCCTAGGAAAAGTTAGACAAAACAATGATAGAAAATATGAATATTTCGGTCCTAGGGTAAGCAGGGACTGCGACGGAAGGAGTCGTGATAGAAGAAGAATTAAGCAAGTAGGAAAGCAGAGTTTGACTTATTCTGGGTAAAGAATTACGTAGAATAAAAGCTTGATTTTATTAATGAATCATGCTTGTAATTTAGGCCAATAATGCCTATTTTTAGATGTTATAAGATGTATTAAAATAGAAAGACAACCCGTCAACTGACAGTTGGGAGTCAGTTGATGGTTGAAATCAAGAAGTGTAAAAGTATAAAAGCTTATAAATTGACCCAAGCTGTGTGCGGGTGGTTCCATGGTAGATCATTAGAGGCCATTCAGAGAGAAAGAAGAGAGGAATAAAGAGAGAGAACCAAAAACCAGAGAGCATGAGACAAGAGATGAGTGTATGAGTTGGAAAGAATATCTAAAGAGGAGTCTGCTAGTTGAGTGCGTAGACCAAAGGTGCTGAACCATTTCTCATGCCAGATGAAGAGAAACTTTGTGGTTTTTTCCCGGATGGGTTTCCACGTTATATATTATCTATGTGTGTATTTAATGTTCGTATTATTGTTGAATGCATATTTGTTGTGAATGAGCCGATCTGAATGTGTTGCATAGAATCTGTTGCGAATGAAATTATATATATATGTGTCGCACATTAAATGAGTTAAACATGTGTTAATGATTTATGTTATATGCCATTGTATATGTCGACATATCGATAGATGGTTGTCTTGAATGAATGTATGAGAGCAGAGGTTTAATTCTCGGTTTCGGTCGAGTGACTTAATATGTATGGAAGAAGGAAATCCCAAACGAAATGCAGAAACCTGGTTTTGATAGTCCCCATAAGATATCTCAAGTGAGACTTCATCTACGTCATAGGTGTTGTTGATGGAGTTCTCTTCTGTCCTTGCGATATCTTGGGTTTTGTTCACGAACAAAAGATATGGACCTGGTTCGACTGAAAGAAAGCCAACAAATGGTTATGTTGTCGGGACCATGAATCATTTTCAAAGGGGGTATGCTTTGGAACCCGACGAAGTCGAAAATTCAAGATTGGGTTGATTATAAAGCACTAGAGTTTGCATGGGAGGAAAGTGAAGGATCACGACTCATCCCGACTGAATGGTTGGAGCGATACCTTTACACGGACATTCATGAGATTTTCTTTACCGAATTTCCCATCATATTGCGTGAGTGGTTATTGAAGTTAGCAACCCAGAAGAAAAAATTTCAAGGTGAAGAACCTATAGAGTGGAGTCCTTAGCAGATCCAACGATTGAAAGGAGTGAGCAATCTTATATTTAGGGTTGTCGAATTTTGGTTCGATGGTATTTTGGGAGGATATATCACATAAATTGCAGTTGACACGATAAATTCATACAGTGAAGTAGAAAGAGAATTTTTCCAAGGACCACGAGGTCGATATCTGAAATATTTTAAACTGTGGATCAAGATGCTGGTGTGTGAAGAAGGGATCCCGAGAATGGAGTCCGACGAGTAAATATTTGTGCTCGAAGATCCGGGATATGTTGCAAGAAATATTGCAAGTGAAATGGATGGAGATAAACTGATATGTCTTCTGGTAATAGTGAGAATGATCTATAAGGTGGACGCATAAGGAGTGGAAGAAGATATTTGCTGAGAAAGAGAAGAAGGGTTGTGACAAGAAGAGGAAGTTGCAGTGCGACCGAAGGAGAGGACTATGAATTGGAATCGCTCCTTGACGGAGTATCTTGCGACGAAGAAGAGGAGTACTAGATTATATCTGAAGAAGATGAAGAAGAAGAAGCACCATATCCAGATCAATATTATGACATAGTCGCGACCCCATGTACATCACCTGAGGTAGGATCTAGAAACACATTACGCAATGGTTTCACTAATTCGACTAATAGTACTAATAGTGGAAATAACAGTCATGGAACTCCCACTAATGTAATTTTTAATTAGACAAATACAAGAGTAAACCTAATGGTTGGAAATGATATAAAACTACCAATCCTTAATGGAAATGGGTTAGAGGACCTTGAGCAACATTGGTTTCTATGCGAAGTTGTATGGACCGTGTGACAGGTCCAAGATGAGGCCATACAGAAAGCTCAGATGATCACAACCCTTAGAGGCTGTGCGTTGGAATGGTACATGAAATTTTTTGTGGTTCCAACAGGAAGTCCACAGAAGACATTATATCAAATCTAGATAGCATTGATAGATGAATTAAAGAAGTCGAACTCCGAGTCACAATGCATTACATAAATCAAAGAAATTAAACAATTGCCTATGGAGTTTGTTTGTGACTTCGACCAAAGATTCAATACTTTTGTGGCTAAAGTAAGTTTTCAGATGTCAGATGTCCAACATAAATAATGGTTCATCACAATGATGCTACCACATATCCATATTCCCTTAATGCAACAACAAATTGTATCACGGAGTGAAGCTCTTGAGCTCGCCATGAAATCAGAAGCTTCACCAATCAGAGAAACTGGTGTAGGAATGATGTTGATACAATCGCATCTTGCAAAGCTTACATTGCAACTTGAATATATCAAGAAAGGGAAAGAAGTACAAGAATAACTCTGGTGTACAAGATGTAAAACCGTGGGACACCATAAAGATTCATGTCCGACATTTATGTATTATGTCACATTAAGAGGATTGAATTTGATAAATACACAAGGAATACCTTGGTGTAGAATATGCCAGACCACAGGACATCGGTAGGAGGAATGATTATACTTACAAAAGATAGTAAGTAAACCAACAAGTCTATATTGCAAATTCTGTCGGTAAGTAGGACACGACGAGAAATATTACAGAGCATATCATCTGCTGCAAGAGTAAACAGTCGATATCTACCTAATGAAGAACGATGAATAAATGTAGGATTAGCGAGCCCAAAATCAATATCCACAAATTCAATACGCTTAGGATCAATACCCACCGGCCCAATACCCTAAACCCAGGGTGAATGGAATTTTTAGAGCTCAAGGACGAGGAGGAGATTTTGATCATGGAAGAGGCCAAGTTAGATATTATAATTGTGGAGATCCTAGACACTTTTCCAGAGAGTGTACAAATCCTACGTCGACCTGTTCGTATTGTAAAGAAATGAATCATACTATCGATGAATGTCCTAAGTTGATTGTTGTTGTCCCTGGGAAAAGATAGGCATAATCCATCCAAAATTATGCTAGGGAATATGAAGATTCAGGTCGCACGATAGAAGAGTTTGTGACAGAAAGAGGAGATGCGGTAGAAGCATCCAAGAAAGAAGAGCTACAACATAAGCAGTTGTGGGAGAAGAGTCTGCGACAGAAGAGAAGTTGAGAAGGGAACAACGATGACCAAAGAGAACAACAATGACAGAATGAACCACGACAGAAGAAGAGTACAATGGTTGAAAAGGACATCTTGATTGATTGTGGGTAAGAAATCGGTTAGAATAATGCATGCTTTGGGAATAAATCATATTTGTATTTATGGCCCGATAGTGCCTAATGTCAGTGTAACTGAATGTACGGGAATAGGAATGACAGCCCGTTGGCTAACATAATAGATTCGGTTGATTACGACATGTAAGAGCCTATAAAAGAGAGAACCCAAGATGTGTGTGGGTTAGTTTATACCGGATCCTATATGTGTAGAGTTGTAGAGTTGAAGAGTTGTATAGAAGAGAGTCGATCTAGGCTGTGTGAGGATCGATAATAGAGTAAAGGAGAGGAAAAATTTAGGGACTTAAGACTAGAGAGAATGAGAGGAGATAAGTCTATATAGATTGTAGAGAAGAGCTATAATAGAGTCTGCAAGTTGAGCATGTTGACGAAAGGTGCTATATATTTCTCATGCTAAATGAAGAGCGCCTTTGTGGTTTTTCCCAGATGGGTTTCCATTTTAAATCTTGTCTCAATGTGTATTTGATGAATATGTCTATGTTGAATGAATGTATGTTGTGAATATGTAGGTATGAATGGACTGACTAAAATTTGTTTATGAATTAGCTTTTAGATGCATATGGTGCACTGATGATAGATAGAATGTGTGCTAAATATTTATATGACTATTGTAATCTATATTGAGGGATAAGTAGAGTAATATCTTGAATGAACATAATAAGAATAGGAAACATACCCCTCGACTTCGGTCGAGCAATATAGTAAGGTGGCGAGGAAGAGGAAATCCCCACCCAACTATAGAAACCTAGTTCTAGCAGCTACCCATAGAGATATCTCAGGTGAGTCTGCATCTGCGTCGCAACTACTTCCGAGTGAGCCCTGCTATGTCGGGTTGATATCTTGGGATTTGTTGACGAACAAAACCAAGGGTCTGAACCTGGGTTGAAGGAGGAACACCAACAAATGGTTTTGTTGCCGAGACCGTGAATCATTTTTTGAGGGACATGTTTTGGCACCAGACAAAGCCAGAAATTCAAGAGTGGGAGGATTCTAAAACATTAGAGTTTTCACGGGAATAAAGTGAAGGATAATGGTTGAATTCAACAAATTGGTTAGAGCGGTACATTTATACTCATATTCATGAAATTTTCTTTTGCGAGTTTCCTGTTTTGTTGTATTAGTGGCTGTTGAAGCTAACAACCCAACGAAAAAAATTTCCAACAAGGAGAACCGACAGAGTGGAATCCTCAACTGGTTTAGCGGATTAAGAGTATTAGCAACCCTATATCTAGGGCTATCGATTTCTAGGAAGACAATATTTTAGAAGGACACATCACTGAATTTTCTATCGACACAATACCATCATACAGTGAGGCGATTTTTTTTTTCGAAGGACCTAGAGGAAGATACTTGACATATTTAAGAATTTTGATAAAGATGCTTGTATGTGAAAAAGGGATCCCGAGAATGGATTCTAGCGAGTAACGAAATCTGCATGGAGACGTGGCATATGCCATAAACGAAGTGTGAGAAAAATGGAGCAGAGTAAGTTGAGATGTTCCCTAGTGATAGAGGAAGTGCACTAGAAGGTGAACATCTGAGAAGTGAAAAAAAAATTTGGCCGGGAAAGAGAGGAAGAACTATGAATAGAAGAAGAAGTTGCAGTATGGCCAGAGGAGAAGACTACGAGTTGACGTCTCCCTTTGATGGAGGTTCTTGTGATGAGGAAGAGGAATACCACCTTATATTTGAAAGAGAAGAAGAAGAAAAATCCCCAGATCCAGAGTATGAGTACGACACACCCACGACTCTGTGTACATATCCGGAGGTAAGATCCGAAACCTCATATCCTAGTGGGTTTGTCAATACAAGCAATAATAACTGTGGGAATAGCGAACAAGAGAGTCCCGCTAGCCAATATTTTTATCTAGTAGTACCAAGAACGGATATAATGGCTGGGAGTGATATTCATTGGAAATGGGTTAGAAGACCCAAAGAAACATTGGTTTCTATGTGAAGCCGTGTGGACCGTGCGATAGGTCCAAGATGAAGCCATCAAGTGGGCTCAAATGATCACAACCCTGAGGGCTCGTGCGTTGGTCCGGTACATGAAGTTTTTTGTGGTTTCGATAAGAGTCACACAGAAAACACTTAACCAAATTTGAGTGGGACTAATAGATGAATTCATAAAGCCCAAATCTGAGTTGTAGTGTATTACAAAGATTAAAGAGATTACGCAATTATCCACAGAGTCTGTGTGGGACTTTGACCGAATATTTAAAACGTTAATGGCTAAAGTAAGATTCCATATGTCGGATGTACAACACAAAGAATGGTTCATTGCATCGCTGTTACCGTGCATTCGGATTTCCTTGACGCAACAAAAGATTGTGTCACAAACTGAAGCACTGGAGTTGACCATGAAGCTAGAATCCTCACCTGTAGGAGAGACTAGTGTAGGAATGATGAAAATTCAATTGCAACTAGCCAAGCTTATGCTGCAAATCCAACACATTAAAAAAGGGAAAGAGATCCAAGAGGAAATGTGGTGTACCAGATGCAGAACAGAGGAACACCATAAGGATAATTTCCTAACACTCATGAATTATGTAGCATCAAGAGTGCCAAACCCGATAAATATACAAGGGATGCCTTGGTGTAGAATATGCCAAACTAGACGCCATCGCTTGGAAGAGCGCTTGTACTTACAGAAGATTGTAAGTGCGCTAAGTAATTTCTATTGTAAATTTTGCAAATCAGTAGGCCATGATGAGAAATATTGCAAATCATACCAGCTGTTGGAAGAGAAAACAATGGATATCTACTTGATGAAGAATGATGAGCAAATGTAAGATGAGTGGGATCAAGCTCAATACCCACGAGCTCAGTATCCTAGGCCTCAATATCAATATAATCAGTACCCGCAGAACAATACCCTCAACCCAGGGGGTGTAAATTTTAGAGGCCAGGGACACAGAGGAGGGTTTGGTGATGGAAGAGGCCAAATTATATGTTATAATTGTGGACAACCATGAAATTTTTCTAGGGAATGTGCGATTCCTACAAAGACATGCTCCTATTGCAAATACTTTGATCATACTATCGAACAATGTCCATAGTTGATTGCTAAGTGGCAAGAAAGAAATGCGGGAAATCCGAACCCTTTGTAGAATCCCAATCCCAACCCCAACCAGGATATCCAGAATATTTCTCTTAAGCTGAGGGAATCACATATAGTTGTCGTAACAATAGGAGGTGCTGCAACTAGAGCAGACCAACTCACCCACATATGTTTATAGTCTACATATAAACATATAGCATCTCATTGCGTTCAAAAGTAAACCATCCCATTCTAAGCATTCTTACATTCCCAATGTAAATACAAATGAAAGTAAAGAATTCCATAGTATCATTACATTTGGGTACTCATTTAAAGAGAAATTATTAACATTCAACATATAATGTAGAACAAAACAAAAGGAGAACTTTGTTTAGATACCTTGAGCACTTTGGCTCAAATAAAAATCAGTAAATCCGAGGGAGGATGTTGACGAATATCGTCACAAATTTGAACGGAAGTTCTTAGATGTCCCATCTATTTATTCTTTAGAATTCATCTACACTTCAACATCATCGTTCCATTTAAAGTGCTCCTAAACCTAACTTGTCTGGTTCCATTTAGGCTCCTTTTAAACCTAATTTGTTTTCTTCCTTCAGCTTCCTAAAATATTCCTTTCCCTATCATAAAACCAACCCCCTCTATTTTTTTTCAAATGAAAGGAACTAGAGTAATATTATCATGTAAATATTATGAATTGTATGTACCTATAATGAGTATTGAAGTCTATGTATGCATTACACAAGGACAATCCATACATTATTATGAATTGTATGTATTGAAGTGTGAGAGTATTGAAGTTTATTTTTTTTTGGTTTGATTTAAGAAGATTTGAATCAATAACTACACTAAGCAACTCAATTTTTCAATCCATGAGTACATTGGTCACTCAATCTAATTGGGTAAACTAAATCTAGTTGAAAATGCCATGCAAAAGAAATTGAGAAGAAACAAAGATCATGGGGATTTTGTTTGTTACCATTGCATAAAATATTGATTGTTGGGAGAATTAGAGAAACTCAACCATTATTACAGTTGTTCGGTCTGTGAAAAAATGAGATATACACATCTATATCAACACACTTGAAAGTGGAAAGCAAGAATCTTTTTCTGCACCTCTCGCCACACACACACATACACACACATATTTGCTACAAAAGACCAAAGCCAGAGATGAAATGTAATTGTTCATTGCATGCCCATTTTTTTCATGTGAAGTTTTGATTTCAGTTACTCAATCTGGGAATTTGTCCAAATCCAATGTTGGGCACCTGGACATCCCATAAACCTAGTAGTACTCATTTGTCCATCTTATAGTAGTCTATAGTGCTCCGTTATTTAGGGCCTATTATGCTTGCTTATTATGGAACTGATTGAGCAATCCACTTCACTTATTATAAAAGACCGACCTTCCAAAGGCGAAGCCTGGCCCAATTGTATCGTGGAAAACAACCGCATCATCGATAATAATTATATGAATTCCAAACCCTATTGTATTATTGAAAAACATAGAATTGAACTTGTAATAACCCAACAATTTGTAAAAATTTAAAATTTTTCATGTAACATAAAATGTCAAGGTTGTTATTGCCAATGAACCATTAACTGTTAGCGGATACTCAAACAATTATAATAACACATAGCATTTCTTTTCTTTGTTTATGTATAAATTATTAGTTTATCTTAAAGTAATATGTTAGGAATGTTAAACAAAGCAGTTTATGTTATTCAGAAGGTGAGAAAAGAATACTATATCTTAAACCGATGCTAAGTGTGTTATTGTCTTCTTTTGTCAAGTAGGAAATAATATTAGATGAAATCAGGGCTTACTTAGCTTACAACTAACGCAGTGGAATGATGGATCTTTTACAGGTTCCAAAGAGGTAAGCAGTTTGTTCCAGTAAAAAAATCCAGATCAAGAAAGTTACTCTACTAGTATAGGGATAACATGCTAGAAATAAAGTGTTTGTTTGTAGTTTGACCTTGTAAGAGGTAATGTTGTTATTGCTAATGTTATCAAACTGCAAAAAGATGGTAAAACAAAACCGTGAAAGGATAGGTTATGTGCAGTTAAGTTTACCACCAATATGGGATCCAATTAATTATGCCTTCTTGTATTTTTCAACTGTACGCTTATATGTTTAAATTTGAAAATGTTTAAGAACAATTCTACGTCTGTTCATAAGACATAAGGACCTAACATTTTTATAAAAGGGATGGTATGTTGCATGTACTTGTAACCCTAACTGCACATTGATGTGCCGAGGTTGAATTATGATAATGTTCATATTCATTTGAGTTCTTGTAAATCTCTAAAAACTCTACATTAGTAAACCTTCTAAACCATGTCTTCTTACCTAGTTCTATAGTATATAAACCTAGCTTTATATGAACTTTCAATTATAATGGTTATAAATTGTAATTTCTAAAAGTATTATTATCATAGTAGGTGTTTAGAGGAAAACTTATAACTGCTTATGCCATAGTTAAACTATACATAAAATTCTATTGTAAAAGAATCACTTTCCAAAATCCAAGAATTTAAGTGGGGTACTTCTAGGGAGGATTGATTTATCCCTATCCAAGATGTCTTACTTCTATATAAGTGTAAACATTGTTAATACTATGAAGAGTATAGCTAGAATATTATTATTCCAAATTGTATAGTATAATGAGCAAGTTTAAAAATTGTTTTGATTTTATCCTATGGTTATAACCTAGAAATCGAAATGAGGCAAAGTATTATTACAATGTAATGATATAAAAGGGATTTGTCTTAACACCCCAATGATTTTATGCAGGGTAAGATTGGGTCTTTCTACTATAGCCCGATACCCATCATTTGAAAAGAATTAGGAGGACACGTGGTTGATGATTAGGGCTTAGGGTTTCTCGTTGACTCGATCCGCCATATATATTTCCCAAACCCTAACTCTATGCTTGTTTGTCGGAGTTGTGGAAAGGTCGAGCCAAGAGCTTGTGGCCGCCATAGGTTGATGTTGATTCTCCACTACATAAAACTTGCACACAGGCCCTATAACCTTACTGAGTTAGTGTAGAGGAGTGGGTAAGAAGCTGATAGCTGTTGTAAGTGGTTTCCACCTGTGTAAGGAGTGTTGTGGGTTTGCTTGTCTTTGCCATTGTTCTTTCTGTGTGAGTGTCGAAGATCTTGACAGTAAAAAGGGAGTCATGGTTGAGGTTTTTATTGCGTTCTACGCGATCCCACTTGCAGGGATTTACCTTCTTTGATGCACCATTGAACCAGGCTTGAGTGGCTTCCACGAATTCACTGCTGCGTGGTTTTATAAGGTAAAAACACCTTGTTATCTTTTCAGTTTTTAAAAGACAGGGTTTTCATTATTTCTTGAAAATAAAAAAAGGGTAAACTAACAGGCTAATGTTTCCCATGTGTAGGTTTCCCCAAATTCAAACTTGAAGCTAAAAAGAAATCACCACCTACAGTCGTCAACAAGAGCGTTTTCCCCTGGTAAGCCTCGGTGACAATCTGGGGTTCTTCCTGCATATAAAGTATCGTGGAAAGAAAGAAAGCACCACCGTGTATGGTGGTTGATGGCTCAACCATGGTTATTAGTTATGTTGTTGTTCTTTGTTTTGTGAGTTTTAAAAGTCCTCATGGCTACATGTATTGAATGGATATGGCTTCCACAGCCACGACTTCTTGATTTTGGTTTTTGAGACTTCTCGGCCTTAATTACAAAAGATAGTGATAAGTTTTTAAACTTTGGCTTTAAGCTGTGACTTTACTTGTCAAGCCACTGGGTGGTTTCTTGAAGATTTGATTAGGGTTTATATAGAAGATTGAAAGGCTGTAGTTATAACTACTCTTGATTTGAGACGGGTTTTTGTAGTCGTGAACAAATAGATGTTTTAATTTTAAATTTTGTGAGTTTTGTAAATCTTGAGAAATAGTTTTGAATAGGCTTTTAAGCCTTAATAGATAAATGAAAATGGTCGTAGGACTAACTATGTCTGCTTAGATTGATTTTAATATTAAAAGGATTTTTTCCGCTTAAATGGAATTAGCAGTATCTCTGTTGATTTTAAAAATTATGTGAATTCTGTTTATTTAGTTATTATTATTGTTATTAAATTATTGATATTTAGGGTTACTTGATCAGTAAAAAATTTATTGTTTCTTATTAAAAGAAAAAGATTTGTAGACCTTGGATAAGGAATATTTTACTAACAGTAAAATAAATGCTACTGCAATGAAAACTGTAAATAAGACTGAGAATGTTGTTTATTGTAGAAATGTATTTCTTTTTCTGTGATTTCTGAATTCTATTACTAGGTTTTTGATTATATAATTTTTTATTTTATTCTGTTGTGAAAACATATATTTTGTAAACCCTAAATATTCTTAAAGGTTTACAGAGTTAGTGGTTTTATTTTCAATAAACCTAGTTTACAAGCTTTTGTTATAATTGAATTATCTATGTTATTATTTTTTTAATGTTACTGTTTAAAATAATTAATTTAGTTTTTAAAATAATTACTGATTTCTGAATTCTATTACTAGGTTTTTGATAATATAAATTTTTATTTTATTCTGTTGTGAAAACATATATTTTGTAAACCCTAAATATTCTTAAAGGTTTACAGAGTTAGTGATTTTATTTTCAATAAACCTAGTTTACAAGCTTTTGTTATAATTGAATTATCTATGTTATTATTTATTTAATGTTACTGTTTAAAATAATTAATTTAGTTTTTAAAATAATTACTGATCTTATATTATTTATTTAGGTTTACCTATTGAATTTATACTATGTACTTTACTAATTTTGCTTGTGTAGAATTATGCATACTAGTACCTATTATTTTAATTTGTTTTTCTACTTGCAATTAGATAATTTTAGGTACTTTCAATAGATAATATAACTACAGCTAAAATTCTGTGATTAGATTACACAAAAACCTGTAGAAGTAATCATTTACATTTGCATTCAATTTTATTTAAATATACTTATCTGAATTAAGCATACATGTTGTACTAGAGTACTGCCTTGCAAGAGGCGTGGAAAAATACAGTTTGGGTAATTTTCCTATCTATCAAAAAACTCAACAATATCTCCATTGATTTATCCTAATCTAACTAGTTACTAACTTTCACGGTATGAATAACTTTTCTTTCATTACTTTCACAGTATAAATAACTGTTCTTTCTTTATCCTTAACAGCAACAAAATAACAATATACTAACCATGAGAAACTCTTAAACTTTTCTGAAGCAATAAATAAAATAATAATCGAACCTAAACAAGTAGAACCTGCTAAATAGATGAGGTGACAACAACTTAAGGAGGATGTTCCTCCCAACCAACTCTTGGAGAAGAGCTAGTATGCAATTCTCAGGACCCCCGAGCCTGTCTCTTGGTCCTCCTGGTAGAGTACTGGGTGAGAGATGTAGTCTTGAGATCCTCTGCAACTCCACTGAGTGTTCAACAATAACTCAGTCCCCCTTACAACAGTAAGAACTTTAGCTTAGAATAGTTGCACAAGTTCAATCTTTAGCACTTATACCCTCAAACTTACTTCAGCTAGTCCCCTCCATTGAATTCACATGTGCACTGCATTCACTCAGAATGATCACAAATATAGAATGAGCAACCTCAGTTGTATTCAATGGGAAGTTTTATTAGCATGCCTAGGTATTTTGGGTCAGTTTTTACTTAATGAGCCACCTGCTTTTGTTCCACTTTCTTGGGGAATCTTGACCACAAATATAGGGAAGTTGCCACCTGCAACAACTAGAAGTAGCTTGAGGATGCTGCCACTTGTCAATATGCTCTCAACCCAATCTCCTCCACCAAGTGACCAGTAAACACTCATTTAACAGCTTCCCTAAGCTGTTGTCTCATCTTTTATTTATTTAATAATAAAATATTCTGCAATACATTAAATTATCCTTGACCCCACTTGGTCATTAATTACAAACTTTAACATAAAAAATAACATAATGTTCCTCAATAACATAAAATTGTTTTGCAAATTGGGGCATGTGACAGAACTGATGCATCTCCTTGAACTAATATTTGACTTGCCTATTATCTATCCAATGCAGCCAGGAAACTGAAAAATAAATCTCAGCAATTAAGTGGATGATAAAGCACACCGACCGCTGACTGAAGGGATACTTGTTGATAAAAGAACTTGGCTTGACAATTTCCTCCTTCCAATACCAAAGAGAAGCACTTAGATCTGGATTTATATCTCTATTAAAAACATCATTATCTAACCACGGGGCTATGTTTATCAATGCACAATAGATTGTAGTAGCTTTTGGCATTGCTTTGTTCTTTCCCATTTTCCTATTAGTGAGTTCTAATTACTTTGTTCAAAATTTATTTGAGATAAGGGTGGGTGTAAGACGTGCTAGTGGGGCATATGGTATGTTATAAAGTTGATGTGTTTGGGATAACCATTTTTTAATGAAAAAATATTTTAATGGAGACAAGTGAATTGGGACATTAGCTAATGCATCAACAACTGATTTCCTTTTCTCTGCTTCTATTTTTTCCTGTCTTTGGGTTGGGGCTGGGTTTGGGTTTAGATTTGGACTTTAATCTACAATGATTACACTAATATTGTCGTTGCTTCCGTGTTTGAGGCCCAACTTTGTGAGAAGCGCATCAACAATGGCATTGGAAAAGAAGCCTTTGGTGATTCCCTTAGAATGATGGGGTTGGAATCAAGACAGGCATTTCCAGGCCACTTCATAGACAAAATCATTCTAAAGAACGCGCCACAACCTATTGGTGGAAAAAATCAAGAATTCGTCTTATTCAATACTTTTTATGCATGTTAGCTCTGGCTCAGATATTAGAATTTGTCGTAGAAACCACCCCAAGATCTTAACATTAAAAAACTATAACATCAAGAAAAAAGGTTGTTTGTTTTCATGTGATCCTCACCTATGAAAGAAATCGCATACATAAGAAGTACATAGAGACGAGACTGCCATTGAAAGGATTTCACTTCATAAACATGGATTTCAGACACTCCTCCAATCATAAATTGAGTTTTCCATTTCCTTGTTTTAGTGAGAAACTCAATTTTTGAAATACGTAATCGTTTTATAAGGAAATCAAATTAGAAACAGATAAAAGGCATGTAATAATGATTGCACACTGGAAGCCTATCAATATTTATTTTTTTTCGTAAAAAAGGATATACTTTGAATTAATAAGGTATATGTACAAATAGTCCAAATATCCAAGAGAGACCAAACTAATATGCCCAAAGATAAGGAAAAACATAAAGAAATACCACCACAAAAGATAGAAAAAAGAACAAACCAACCAGATAAGCAACAACCCCAGATAAAAACCGGTGCCCTATCAATCTCTAGAAATGATCCAAAACATAACAAAGCCAACGAAGATCTACTTAATAGGTGTGTTTTCAGCGAACTATTAACATAATTTCACAAAATGGATCAATTATCCCTTCAACTTTACCAACAAAGATAAGTAAATAAAATAAATGTAACTGAAATTTGACATAGTATAGAAGTATATTATAAAATGGCATAAAATAATTACAGTTATCAACAAATAGTGCAAACAAAATTATAGCGATTAGTGCACTAAATTTAAACATAAAATGCAATCTACTGTAAATTGCCTTAAAGATACCCAATCCGGATAATGTAGAGCACTCACTTCCAATTGTATTGTTAGCCATACACAGAACCATCAATCCACTAGTCCTCTTTACATGAAAAATATAGTGCTCCTGTGAATAACAAACATGGTTGTTGTCGATACCTGGAATTTTCTCTAATATTTGAGGCGTGATTGCTTTTGCATTACCGTGAGCCGTGTCAAATTATGCTAATATTGTTGAACCATGAGCTACCGGGGCATAGAGTATCGCCATGAAAACCGCTGCCTCTAAGTAATCTTTTTATTGCTATATACAGGTGCCCTGGGGATCGAACGACCGATCTTTGAAAGGAAGGAAAACGAGACTTTGAAAGGGAAAAGAGTTACCAAACCCCCGAGAATGAATACGGAAAAGAAAATGGAAAAACTTATTGGCAATAACACTTGTCCAACTCAAACCATGTGAAGTAAACACATGTCCAACTCAAACCATGCGAAATAAAGCTGACCTTGGGTGATTGAAATTTGGCGTCGTGCAAGAGATAATTCATAGTTGCATTCTAATTGGCCTTGATAGTAATGAGAGCACTGAATAGATTCATGAATACTTGTCACGCTTGGCATGTGAGCCTGGGAAAGACAAGCGACAAAGTTATCAAGTAAATGTTGAATTTTAGGTAGGTCAGCGTTGGAGCGTACACAATGTCTGTCCCAAGATTTAAATTTCTCTTCCCAAGTTTTCATGCGGATGTCAGCATGCCGTCGACTCCCGAGAAGGGAAACCCGAGAAGAACGTCAACAACCTGCCACCAATCAACAATTAAAAAATTGTGTTTTAAAAAATTCCATTTAATTTGTTTAATATATGACATATCAAACTATAGAGCAAACTATATAAGAAAGAAATCTTGCTCTTGTATGGATATATTAATATACCCTTCGTTAAACATATATATCCCTTGTTGGGGACATATCAATGTAGGGATGAGAAGGTTTGGCAAATCCTGTAAACTAGTGATGAGGCATCTTAGATGATGATGGAGAACGAGGTGTATTTATAAATGGCGAGAATGATATTAAATTAAAACATGTAATTCACAATGTAACATTGGTATGGTGAACTATAGTTAAATTTATTTTATAATAGTTAATTATGATTAATTAAAATTATCAATTATAGTTAATTAAAGTTAGCTATGATAACTCTTGATTTAACTAAAGTTAACTGTGTCAACCAAAGTCATTATCTATAGTTAATCAAAATAACTTATTATTAAACATGGTCAACTATAGCCAAACATGGCCATCCCTAATAAAACACAGTAAACCATGGTCAAGCATTGTTAACCATAGTCTACAATGATTAACCATGGTGAAACTTAGTAAACCTTGGTCAAACATTGTCATCCATTATCAAACATGGTTTAGCACAATCAATCATAGTTAGATATCATAGATATTTTAATATTTTTGATATTGATATTTTAACTAGAAAACCTAACATATATTAACCACTTCAATTATATGGTTGTGTTAATTAATGAGTATAGCAATCTATCAAGTGTCAAGAGGGATCAAATCTCTTGAGGTGCAAATCTTGGTTTAATGATAGCTCAACAACATAACAAGAAGTATGAAAGTTCCATTCTTTATATATATATATATCGTTCCCTTTGTAGGAAATTGGATAGCTTGGAGAATAGGGAATGGCATAAAAGTAAGAATAGGAGAAGATCCGTGGGCAGGTGCCGGGGAGGAATACAGATTATCAGTTCAAGTCATCCAACAACTAAGAAGCAAGAGAATTACAGTATTAGCTGATGCTCAATCCCACCAGCCACATACCGGAGGGAGGAGGGGATGGAAATCTTCTCAGGACCTTGGATTAGAGGGAGGAGAAGCAAAAGAATGGAACAAGTATTTAAATAAATTTTTTGTGAATTTCGTTCATTTGAATAAAGAAACTCATGACAAGCTAATATGGACAAAGAATGCGAAAAATAGGGAATACTCAGCAAAACAGGGCTACGAGGTAGCAAGCGCTGAAATGGAAGTTGGGGAGAAAAGGTGGCGGTGGAACAAAATATGGGGAATACATAGTCCTCTGAAAACCATTATAACTCTGTGGCTAGCACTAAGCAATAAGTTGCTCACGTGGGAAATTATGAGAAAGAGGGGATTTGAAGGACCAAGAATTTGTACCCTGTGTAAAACAAATGAGGAACAAACCTCTCACTTGTTTAGTTTTTGTCCATATGCAGGAGCCGTCTGGAACTCCGTTGTGCAAACACTTTCCAACAATAGTATGGGCGCACGAAGTGAAGCAACACTGGAACAACACACACATGAATGGTGGCATGATGACGAGGTACGTTGTTATGATGCTTTCCCAACTTTATTCGTTTTTAGCATTTGGGAAGCACAAAACAAAGCAATATTCCAAAATAGATGGGTTCCCTCTGATGTTACTAGTGGGTTGCTGATGGAAAAATTACATGAACACAAACTCATTCTCGCACCAAGCAAGAGAAGAGTTGTATCCCCAGATATAAACAAGAATCTTCCATGGGTTTTCTTTGATGGAGCTAGTCAAGGTGAACCCCCGCTTGGAGGAGTTGGAGGGGTCATCATTTTACCATCAAACACGAAACTGTTTTTAAAATACGCAACAGGACAAGCCTCCAATAGCAAAGCTGAATTGGCATCTCTATGGGCATTTTTTAAAATAACCAAGGATAGGAAAATACTTGTCTTCATATCTTTGGCGATTCAAAAATGGTAATTGACTAGGCAAATGGACAAAGTCATATTAGAGCCCCTCATCTACAACACCTGCTAACTGAAATACTAGCACCGAGGACTCACTTTGAGCATGTAACCTTTTTCACATATATATAAAGAGCTAAACTCAGAGGCAGATACTCAATCAAAACTGGCTTTAGGAATCCAACCTGGGGTAATCGAAGTAGAGGAACACAATAATGGGAAAACTACTCAGTTGTACATAATGATTTGAGAAGCTAATCATGTATCCGTAAAATGTACAAGAAACAACTATATGATGTTAGAGCAGTCAGAATATTTTCATTTTTGTGAAAAACCGAAATGTTAAGGGAGCGACTTGTAAGGCAGAACAATGGTGTAAGCTCAAAAGAGCAGTTCATGTTTATTCTATGAATACACTTTTTTTTCTTTGGGAATATATATATACATCTTTGGCTTTGAACATTAGATTAAGACCAACATCGTAAGTTTTTTATTTACTTAATATTTTATTATTTTAATAAAGTTCCACTAATCAACTCTAGGTTTAGCATGGAATTACACTTCTCCCTCATACTAGGTTGTAGAAAGCTCCTCAAATTGCCTAGTGTCAACTCCACATTGACCACGGAATTACACTTCTCCCTCATATTGGGTTGTAGAAAGAATGATCAAATCCCTTGAGTAAAATTTGACGAAAAGCTTGCACCTGAAGGTGTTTGATCTCTCTTGGCACTTGGTAGATCTCGAGTTAAGATAGATCTATACCAGTTTAATATGTACATCTCTCATATATGATCAATCCATCGTATGTAAATCCCAATTTAATAATAATTCAAGTACAAAGCAAGAAGTATGGAAATTTCTTTATTATTATTATTATTATTTTAATTAACTAAAACATATATCTATAGTTTTGAACTTTAAAATAAAGAAAACATTGTAAAATTTTTATTTACTTAATATTTTATTATTAAAATATCATATATCAACTTTTAAATTCAACACATAAATTATTTATTAAAATTTCTCAACTCTTAAGCTCAGCACATAAAAGTACAGAAGCTCAACGATCAAATTTCACACTATTTATTTTCAAACTCAACGGTAAAATCTCAGTGGGGATTTGAACTTTCTATCATGGTCAGCGTGATCTATCCATTTCGCTTACTGGTAGTTGGCAGCATTCGATTTGTAACAATCCATTGACTTCCAATTCCATAACAGTCCGTCGAGTTTAAATGGCCATGCAATCAGAATTTATAACATACCTACACTTCATGACCGTTTAATGGCAAGTGACAACTAACTGATCATACCGTTTACTATTTTCTGCCTACCACTACCAATGCTTTGCTGGTTATTGAACCTGGACCACCAATTCAAACGCATTTCATGGACCACCAATTCAAACGCATTTCAACGAGTTGTGGAAGGCGCCTCACATTTTTTCTAATCAACTAGTAATCTTTGTGTTTTCTTTATAATACTTAATTAAGTCAATTCCATTATGGGGAATTTTATAGGGATGATAAAGGGTCCGAGGAAACCCTAGACAATGGAAGAAGAAGTTGTTGATTACCATGATGATCCAACATAGGGTTTCAATTTTTTTTCAGTACCTACTCCCCACCTACTCCCTTTACATGATCAAAAGAAACTACTAGTGGTTAATTTTTTTTGTGTTAGATGGAAAATTATATTATATTATGTTAGACATCTTTATGAGCATTGTATATTAGTGTATATTCATCTTAATTTCAATCCTATCAAGATAGATAGATTCAAATTGTACACAAACAAATAAAGTAAAGAAATTTAGTAGATTTTGAATTAACATCTTATTTTAGAAACTTTATCTAATAAATATCTTACATCTACACATATAATCCAAATAATTCTTTTAGTTTTAATTAATTGGAATGCATATAACTTTGGTTTACCACTAACATTGTACATTTTTTTTACTCAATATTTTATTATATTATTAAAGTGTCACGTGTTATTTCCAAGTTGAGCATGAAATTATACCTCTCCCTCATACTGGGTTGTAGAAAGGGCCTCTCAGTGTAATTAGTATGTATGCTCAAAGACTTGTCGTTGAAGAGGTTACAAGGCTCAAATCTCGAAGGCATTTCCATTGAAGACAATATTGATAATGGGATTAAAGGATCCATTCTTCCTCCAGTACGCCAAGAAGACATCATAGTCAAGTGTTTTGGGACATCCTATCTCCATAAACCCTAACTAATTTTCCTCCTTTGTGGAATTGGTGATCTCAAAGTTTTAGTATTAGGCACACGTTTCGTTGGGCTTCATCTAAAGGAACGAGTTGGTGATCTCAAAGTTTCAGTAAAAGGCACGAGTTGAATGTTTGAATGATGTATTTCAAGTTTTTTCTAGCGGGGATGGTTAGCTAGAGGATAAGTGAGTGAAGAGAATTTGTGAAGTAGTTAAAAGGAAAGAGATGAAAGTAAGAGAGTTGTAAGGGAAGACGTATGGGTTGAATACGCATTGGATCATGGTAGAAAGGTCCTAATTGGTAAACTTGTTGGTAGATAGATTTAAAAGGTCACATTGAATTCATGGTTACATGAGTATGGTGTTCAAAGATAGTATATGGTCCCCCCATCCTAATCATGTTAAGGAGATGGATTGGATTTTTCCTATCTCATGGAGGAAGTCCTAGTGAACATCCTTTTGATTTCTTGGTTCTAGGATATAGCCTTCCCTTCACTAAAACCCTTGCATCCATGTTTTGATCCTAGTTCTAAGTGCCTTTCTAAAATTCTAGTGTGGGTTAAGCTCTTAGTCTTGGAATCAAAATTATGGAATGAAAAGTCGATTCCGTATATCAAGAATCATATTAAGTGCATGATTATAGTTGATACCTCCTTCAAATCCAACATTCACTGCATTGTGGCAAGGGGTTCACATTGAGCTTGACATTAGTGAAGGCTTGAATGATCAATTGAGGATTGCAATAAGCAACTTTAATCATACTTAAGTTGTGGGTTGTTGTAATATTATGTTCAGATGCTCAAGCTGTCAACATTATGGTCACACTACTCATGATTGTTATTTTACCTTTGTAAGGAAGTCTTGGAGAAGGAAGGATGGTAAGGGTCAAGCAAGGTATTTGGTGAAGCCTAGAGGTTTGGAGACAAATCATTATGTTAACAGAGGTTTGGAAGAAAGGTAGAGATCCAACTCAGTTAGCATACAATGGTACATTAGAGGAGATGAATGGTGTATTAAAGATGTGGCTAGTGAATCCTTCTGAAGGAGTACAAATCTAGTGGTGAAGGAAGTTACCCAAAAAAAAATTTCCATCATAGACAACATACTTAAGGTATTGGAAATTGGTGTTGGGATTGATGTCAGAAGAACTGGTAAGATATGGACCAAGTCTTCATGAATACAAGACAATTTAGGTAGCAAAATTAGAAAAACTTTTCAAGCATGTTGGTTGCAAGATCCGATGAAGAAGATTGATTAGTAACTATACAAAAGTAGGGTTAGTTCCTCACTATCAAAGTTGGTTGAGAATTATGCAAGATCACATTTGAGTTGTTAGCCTGATTTCAAGTATGAAGAAACCTATTCAAAGGAGCCCTAGAACAATGCATAATTTATTGATGCTCCAATCACCAATAAAGTTCAATTTTGGAGGACTAAATCAACAATCAACCATACTGTAACAGTCAAACGTAGCGGTCAATCTCAACTCAAGTCGAAGTTTATTTTTAAATACCTTTAGAAGCTATGATCTTCTTCCTTAAAAATCCATAGATTGAATCTATTTGGAGTAGGACTTATATTGTTAAATCGCTTGCCATTTCTTAAAAATTGAGCAACCCATATTTGAGGGTTTTAAACCCACATGTTTAGTTAACGTTGGAAGCCCTAATACAAATGGAATTGTAAGGGTCTCAAAATATTGATATATGGAGGCTTAAAGAGTTTAGTAGAATCCCCAAACGCCACGTTGAGTATGGAAAGGAGAAGGGATTAAACCCTTAAAATATGGAAATATAACCCCTTCTAGATGCCTTCTAATAGACCTCATTATGGTCCAAATTCACTACTTCCAAGTCAATCTTGAAAGATCGATTCATGATTTAGTCATATGTGTGGGTTTGCAGTACCCCATTACGGGCCTTGGAACCCATGTGGAACCCACTAAGAGCATTGTTTAAGATTCAAATATTGATATAAAGATGTGATGTAAAATACAAGTTACCGTGACCCTAAAATATGTTTGGGTTTGCAGTACCCCATTACGGGCCTTGTAACCCATGTGGAACCCACTAAGAGCATTGTTTAAGATTCAAATATTGATATAAAGATGTGATGTAAAACACAAGTTACCGTGACCCTAAAATAATGGTTTTTTAAATTGTTTTGGTCAAAATAAGAAGTCGCCCTCACAAATAAACTTTTGTATAAATAAAGGCGTGGGAGAAGTCATTTAATATGCATTTCGATGTGGAATTAGACCAGCATAGATCCAAATCCCAGGCTCTATCAAACGCCGAGAGGGATCAAATCTTTGGAGGTGCAGACCTCTTCTTAAGTATTGCACTCAACTATCAGCTTTAATGTGATTCAGACCAAAAGACACATTTTTTTATTTAAGGTCCACAAATAATATTTTTATTATTAATATTTAATACTATTTATGGCTGCATATAATATTTTTTATTTTGTGAGGAAAAAACATTAAAACATCTCCCCCATACATAGTTTTAAAACCATGTGCAAGGCCCTCCTAAAATCATGGGTTGTTTAGGAGGCCTTGCACATGGTATTAAAACCATTTGCAACTACCTCCTAAACCATGTACAACAAAACCATGGGTTGTTTAGGAGGCCTTGCACATGGCTTTAAAACCATTTGTAAGGCCCTCCTAAACCATGCACAATAAAACCATGGGTTTTAAGAGGCCTTGCACATGGTTTTAAAACCATGTGCATGACCAACATTTTTTTTGCGGATAATTCAATTTTTTATTATTTTGTTAAGTAGAAACATTACAACATCTCCCCTATATTGTGTTGTTTTTCTCACGGACATTTTTTTATGGCAGATAATTAAATTTTTTATTTATTTTTTATTATTTTGTTAGGTAGGAACATTACAACATCTCACCCATATTAGATTGTTTTTGTGGCCGACATTTATTTTGGAAGATAATTAAAAGTTTTGTTTTTTATAGCCGACATCTATGTAACGTTACGTAACATTACAACTTTACGTAACGTTACAACTTTACATAACATAACGTTACAAGATCTCCCCCATACTGGGCTGTAGAGCGCCTCTCGGCGCAAAGACCGAACTGAAATTAACAGACTGTGGAATTACAATACTGAACTGGGGATAACGAATTCCATGACGCACTGAGGCCAATGAACTATGGAAGAGAAAGACTAACTGAGGCTAATGAATTATTGAAGAAGAAAGACAAACATGTGGAGCAGTTTGTAGGGAATCTACTTCAACAACCAAGTCAAGGTCAATACAAGCATGAGTAAGGTATGTAACCAGGCTCAAGTTTGACTTTGAAAATGCTTGGAAAATACTAAGTCTGTTTGTCTGGGTACAAACCTAAATCAACATTGGTTTGGAAAAAGAACAGTGGGTGATTTTAGTTGGTAAAAGCAGAGAAAGGGAAGAACTAGTGGATTCAGCTTGCGCGTAAAGATAAAGTGGCATCAGTTAGTGAACAACAAATAAAAAGACTTCAGTACAAACAGACAATAGGTGGAAAGGTGGAGATAGGGAAAAGACTATGTAACATCAGGTTGTATCCCGTACTGAATATTTCAATTGAAGTTGAAAGACTATAGAGGTTGTAGCCTCTTACACCAGTTACAGCTAGTGCACTCTTGATGAGTTGGAGCATAGACACTGGATGTAAAACATTTCAAATACTTAATCAAAGCTTTCTATAAATTCTGGTGTTTCATTTTTTTTTGGATCTGTGAACTTATATTGGTGCAATTTCATAAGTCTATTACAAGTAGAACGTGTTTAAGGCATAGTTATTCAAAAGGAAAATTAATTGCAATTCAGGAACCCTTATTCACCCCCCTCTCAGTGTTCTTCGATTGGAAGAGAAACTTGAAGGAGAGTTCTTTAGGTTTAACCAATTTGAAGGAGTTTTTCAACCATGGGTGGAATTAAGTTCAGAGATGTTCCCAAGTTTGATGGAACAAATTATGTCTTGTGCAGCAAATAGATGTCTATCTATTTATCTATTTAATGTTTCTTGGATTTGATATCTGGACAAGCGTGCTTGAGGGATACACTTCTCCTAAAGACAATTGACGTCCTTCTACTTCAGATGAAATATAATCTTGTGAAAATAATGCTACCACAATGAATGCAATTCTTGCTGGTATGAATGAATAAGAGTTTTACAAAGTCGTGAACTAAAACAACAAAGAAAATATGGGATAAATTAGCAAGTGTATATCACGGAGACTCAAAAGTTCAAAAATTCAAACTACAGATCTTTATAGGTTAGTTTGAAAGTATGATAATGCAAGAGGAATAAAATACGGTTGCTTACCTTCAAAGGGTGGAAGAAATTGTCAATACGATGAGAGATATTGGTGAAACTTTACTAGAAACTTCTATGGTTCAAATTTTTTTAAGATCCCTTCCTGCCAGGTTCAATCCTAAGGTGTCAGTCATAGAAGACAAAGAAAGTTTGGACAATCTTAATCTTAGCGAATTAGATGGGATTCTAACTGCCTATGAAATGAGAATAGAAAACTCTAAGCAAAAGGAAGCAACGTTCAAGGCAACAAAAGAAAAACATCAGATCAACATATACCAGGATATTTGTTTTTCAGATCTGGATGTTTCAAATGAGGAGTTAGCTAACTTTGTCAACAAACTACCAAGAGGAACATTAAGATACAAAGGGAAGCTGCCATTTAAGTGTTTCAATTGTGGAAAAATAGGGTACTTTGTTGCAAAGTATCCCTTGAAGAAGAACAAGACAAACTCAAGAAGAAATTTCTCTAAAAAAAAGCCTGCCAATAAACATATATTCTTCTCTAGAGTCGAAGATGGAGTTTTACATTTCGAAGAAGATGATGAAACCATGATTGAAGGCAAAAATGAAATCTTGTTTCTTTCCGAGGAAGATCAACACCATTGTGAATAAGCAAAGAAGATGAAGAAGGAGTTGTTGATCTTGAAGCATAACTCCCAACTGCTTTAGATGAAATTGAAAATTTGAGGGGTATTATGACAAACAGAAAAAGAACATATGGCAGCTGGAAATCAGCGGGAAAGACAAATGAGGGCCACTCTACGAAAGAAATATGCAAAGATCAATGCTCTTCATGATGAGATGAAGAAAACAAGTATTGTAAGTCAAAAATTTGAGAAAATCTCTCCGGATCTACATAACCTGATTCACCAACAAAGAAATGTTTATGACAAAAGTGGTCTAGGTTTCTTACCCAAGATGAAGACTCATGAGGCAGGATTCTCACTAAATCAGGAGGCAAATTTCTTAAAGGAAGTAATGGCAGAACATAGGTCTAATATCAACAAAATTCATGAGCCTTTAAATGAATCTCAGTCTGCTAACCTCAAGAGTGAAAGAATGTGAAAGGTTATAAAGCGAAATTGTCAATCCGAGAAAGGAAGAAAGACCTCCTTGTCATAATTTTTTTTGAAAGTAATACAAGGGAACTGGATACTATGGGAATTCCAAATCCAAGAAACATTGTGAAATCGCCTTTTTTCAACAATCCTGCTGCTGCAAGAATACCCTCATATGCCAGGTATCAAAATACATTTTTTGGAAACTGTTATAATTGTTACAATTTTGGTCACAAAGCAGTCGATTGTAGGGATCTTTTAAGAAGGAATTTCGTTGGAAATTAAAGGAAGGAGCATCTTCCAAGAAAATTTGAGCATAAAGCCAAAAAAAAACCTTTCTCTATGTTGTCAAATAAGGAAGAGTGCACCAAGTTTAATAACTTCGGTCATTTAGCAGAAAATTGTAGACTGAGACAAGAAGAAGACATGTAAGGAGATATTTGTGGGACAGATTTATATGCTCAAAAGGGAGAGGACAAGTGGTACATTGACAGTGGATGTACCAAACAAACATATGACAGGTGACAAAGAAAAATTTCTTACTTTGAAAAAGGAGAAAGGAGCTGATGTGGCATTTGGAGATAATCACACTGCAAAATTCTTGGGTAAAGGAACTATGGCACTCAAAGGGAATGCTAAAGCTCAAAATGTATTATATGTTGATGGACTAAAACATGACGTGTTAATTGTAGGACAAATATGTGATGTTGCTTACAATGTTACCTTTTTGTTCATCATTGTGGAATTAGGAAAAATGGTTCCAAGAGGGTGATTGGTAAAGGAAATCGATCTCGAGGAAATGTACATATCTGGATGAAATTGAAGGTGAAAAATGTTATATCAGTTAGAATGATAATAATTGGATTTCACACAAAAGGGTATCTTATCTAAATTTCTATAATTTGGTAAATATCAATCAAACAGAAGATGTAAGAGGAATGCTAAGACTCTCCAAGCCTACAAATAGATTGTGTGGATCATTCCTACATGGGAAGCAAGCTAAGGCTAGTTATAATCCAAATACTCATCAATCCACTTCACAACCCTTGGAATTAGTGCATAGTGATCTATGCGGATTGTCACCTAGAATATTTCAATCAGTGCGGATACAGTTTTTTCCCCTAGCCTCCATGGTGTAACTCTAGAACAAAGGACATGACAATGTATCCTCTCCCTAGATGACTGATCTACTTGACTGTCAAGTTCTCTTTACCTTTAGTGTGGAAAGTTGTCCCTTTTTTATAAATCTTTGTGCACTCAACTATACTTGCAACGAACAAAAAAAACAAGACAAGAAATGTGAGCAACAAGATAAATCAATGATCTATACTAATGATCAAGAAAACTAGTAATAAACAATCATTATTAACATAAATAATTTATGGGAAGGGGAAACACTTTTGTATTAAAGATGAGAAAATAAAGCTACAACCAAAGCCTTGATGTCGAAGCTTTGCTTTTACAAGATCTTTGACTCACTCACTCACACTACAAACTATGCAACACCTCACTCACAACCACTCTCTCTTTTTCTCCTATACCAGACTTGAATCCAACATCATAAGGATGGTCTCTTTGTCTCCCCATCACATGATTCATGTAGCTTGCTTTTATAGGCCAAAAAATCCCAAATGGGTTGAGATATTTTGGGAAGAAGATAGGGAATGATGTTGAAATATTGTAACTTCGAAGAATATTCTATATGTATCTTTTGTGGTCCCTGATAGTCGTACCGGGAGAACCACTTGTATTATCTTGTACCCCGATCCTTCTAATTGGAAGAACTAATAAGAGTCATGAGGTTGTACCCTCTAATTGTAAAGGTGGGTCATTAGCACCCCAGTGTGGTTACTTGAGCCTACATATGTAACTCGAGCCTACATGATTAACTCAAGCCTACATGTCGGATGAGTTAATTGAAGTGAACGGATGAATATAAATAGAGGTGTAGCTCTCCTCATTTGAACACACACTCTCACTTGTGTAGCGCATTAGTGGAGAAGAGAAGTAGCTGGAGAAGGAGGAGGATCAGGCTTTGATCTCCTTGCTGGTTTTATCTTTTATCTTTTTGGGGCATCTATATTGAGGAAGCTTTTGCTGGGTTTTTCCCAGGATAAATCTTTGTGTTCCTTTTGTATGGTTGTGCTTGTCTATCTTTCAGTGATCCTGTTTATATGCTTTTGCTATGAAAATGTAATGAAATACTGATGTCTTAGCTAAGCATATGAAAAATTTAACATGGTATCAGAGCCACCCTGAAAGAAGGCATTGTGCAGCTACATAATCTAGGGCTTATTAATTTTTGGTTCTCTCTCCACAATCAATCAGCAAAAGAAGGCTAGGCTGACTCTCCATTGAAGGGCGCATCTTTCTGTCGAAGCGGAATTCGATTCCGAACATTTTCAGTTTTCGGTGCGGGAAATTAGGGCTTCTTGCAGAAGAAGAATATTTGAGTGAGCCCACCATATGATTGCTCTCCTCATCAAAATCTAATTTTAGAGACCTGGATCAAGTTTTTTGGTTGGGTGAAACTTCGGGAAAGTCAAACCCTAGTTTGACCTCGAGCTAGAAAAACCCTAAATACTAAAATTGCTAAGTTTTGGTACATTCGCTATATCCTGAGATTGGAGAAGTTTCAAGAGATGAAAATTGCAGATACCGAAGATAAAATACTTATGTACACTGTGTCCAAACTTCAGCCTCAGATTCGCTATATTATGGGATATATGATCCCTCCAAGTTAGGGTTCCAGCCTCTTTCAGAATTCATCCCTAAACAGGACACCTGGGGAGAATTGCAATATCTTGGGCTACAGAGGCCCAAATGGAATTCCTGAAGATGTTCCAGAAAGGGAACGGAATTTAATTCTCGTTTTCCTAACTGCAGAATTAAAATATGAAACAGTGACACGTGGCAATCCGTACAACTTCGCTGTTCAGAACAGTCCGGTAACAAGGCACCTTGGGAAAATGATCATAAATCCCAATTGGTGAAACCAATTCTAATGAAACCTATGGTGTTGGATCAGAGACATACGAGGTTACCTCGGTATGGAATTTCAAACATAGAGGAGTAGTGATTTCGGAGATATCACAGAAACAATGACATGCATTTCTGTAGAAGAAATTGGAAAACTAGGGCTTCCTGTTCCGGGAGCTTCCCTCCACTGTTTTCAGAAAATGAGTACTTTGGAAAGCTCCAATTGAAGAGATATATATTTCTATCCAATCAGATCTGAAATATTCCAAGTTTTGAAAATTAGGGTTTCTGTGGCAAACCCTAGATCAGCCAGCTCCGGAACCAGGACGGACACCTCAAATCGGTAAGATCTAATCCTTTGTTATTTGCATTTGAGGTTCTCATTTCAAAGTGATATATCACATCAGCTTGATGATAAGCTTGGTGAATTTGACAAATTCCAAGCATGGAAGCATTTGATCTCTCTGAAGAAAATGAATTGGACACCTTCATGAGTAGAGAGGTTACAGTTCCAGAAGGAGATGAGGCTCAAAGCCTTACATAAGAAGAACTTGATCAAGGCCAAGAATATCATTGTTGATTCAATCACGGATCAACTTGTACCACAAGTGTCTTCCCTAAATACACCGAAGATGTTTGATTCCTTGATCAAGATATTTGAAGATAAGAACATCTTGAAGCGGTAGAAGAAGAATTGGAGAATGCAGAAGTGGTGGTAGCCACCTTGAATGGTCTCCCAGGATCATAGAATTCATTCATTCAAGGAATGTGTGACAGAAGGAAGTAATTACTTTCAACAGACTCTGGGAAGAAGAAGAATCTCGACTCATAAGAAGAGAAGAAGAAGGTGGGATCAATTGAAGATCAAGCTCTCACCATTCAAAGAAGATCCCTCAAGCAATGAGTAATGTGAAGAACTCAATTCTTGAAGAACCTCTTATCCATCTTATCATTTGGATAAGAAATGATGATGTCATGAATGAAGAAGATGATGAAGTAGAAGGATCAAGAAGGAGTCTACCCACGAAATGAATAAAAGATAAGTATTCAATTGTCTTTGCATGATATTGTTTTGTTATGCATTTGATTATATTTAGTTGATGTATTATGCATGATAGATTGTTTGCATTAATGATTGTATACTACTAATATGCTCGTGATGGGTAAGTAGCTCATGATGCCATACAACTCTCCATTGCTACTTATCAAACCTCTTTGCTGACATATTGGATTAGTGCACAATCTCAATGATGTCATGGTAAAGATGGAAGACATCTAGAAAGTTTCTGTGAGACATGGATGAATTTTGTATTGGCTAAACAATTGTATGATGCATAATAATTTTTCATTATGCATATGTTTTATAGTTCTAACCATGTAACTGGTGCATTTGAATTGTAGGAAAGGTCCTGTACAACCTCCTACAAGAAAAGAAGGATGAGACTTGTTCCGAAGAACAAGTGATGACAATTCAAGATTGAATGCAGAAGACTAGGATATGTTGATGACCTGACAAGATGAACTCATGAAAGATGTTATGATGAAAGAATACTAGAATGATGTTTGGGATATAATACTCAAACCAAAAAGCAAGAATGTGGTATCTTCCAAATGGATCAGCAAGATAAAATATGCTACTGATAGAAGTAAGGAAAGACTTGTGGCTTCTCTCAGAAAGAGGGAATTAATTCTGAAGAGACACTTACTCCAAGAAGCAAGGTATACTTTCTTCAGAACTATCATGGTAGTTTCTTCCATGATGAAGTAAAGACAAGCCTTCCTTAATTGTATGATTGAGGAAGAGTTTTACATCGAATAGTCACAAGGATTTGAAGTTGAAGACAGATGGACTCACGTATGCCAGTTGAAGAAGGCCCTCTATGGCCTGAAGCAATCTCCCAGAGCTTAGTATGGAAGAATAGATAGTTTCCTGACAAGCATGGGATTTGCCAAGATTAAAGTCGATCCTAACCTTTCCCTCAAGGTTGTAGAAGATGAACCTGTCTTCCTGTTATTATATGTGGATGACCTATTTCTGACAGGGAATGAGAAACAAATTGTAGAATGCAAGAAGAAGTCCGCTGAAGAATTTAGACCTTGGTCTAATACTTTATTTTCTAGGT